>RCHF01000807.1:0-13010 GCA_003987895.1 Neonothopanus nambi
GTAAATCACTATAGCGAACCAAGACTGGAGTCCTGAAGGCGCACCTATATGATATCTAGTAAACGCAATGAGATTTGGAAGGGGATACAAGCCGCATAGAAACATACCGCGGAAACTTGGCACTTTCAAAGACAACAACGTCCATTCCTTCGAGACCAAGAACAGAGGCGGCGTAGCTCCCTGCGGGCCCTCCTATGAAAATGGTCAGATGGGTACCTTCAAAATCGATGAATGAGTCTTACCACCAATAATCAAAACCTTGGCGTGCTAAGAAAATCGAACAATGAGTTGACGGGAATCGAAGAGCGGGAGTGAATCACCAACGCACACTAGGAGGGAGCATGAAATCAGAGGATGTCATGAGAAGAGTCAATGGGGAATAGAAAGATGCTTCAGCGCTACGTATGCAAGTTATAAAGATCCGAGTTTGATAGCAGCCAGCAAAGGAAATATGTACACCTGAGGGTGCGATCGCCGATAACTCGTGAAGCTGACTCCCTGTTGTACGAGTCGGCAGAAGCCCTGCGCACGTAAAACAACGAGGATCCTTCTGTCGGTTAATTGAAAGTGCTCAGGAAAAGCTTAGTATGACAGCTCGATCCACATCGGGGCAGCGTGGCGGAGAGTCCAGGAATGTCTACTATTCAAGATATTTCGAGAGGTATCCGGTACTTTGGCTATACTAGTACACTACAGCCCATGGCATTTGCTTGCGATGACAATATTCGGGATCCTTGTGTATTAAGAGATAGTAATTCAATGTGGTCGGCGGCATTGAGAAATAGGCCTTGCGCTATACCACGACTTGGAGACTACAGATGGTCGTGGGTGTTTGTATCTGGTCCAAGTTGGGATTGACACACAAATATTATGAACCTTGGACTACGTATATCTTGATTATGGCAGGGAGGTCGGAAAAAACGAAATGAGCAAGTGTCGGAGGAGGAGGAGCCGAGTCGGTCTTGCCTCGGTCAGCCGCACAAATGACTGCCAGGATTCCCTGACGCCAGTCTTTGCTAACGTCCGACTTGCTCGACAGTCATCATAGGTTCAGCTGGCGGATTTGAGTCCCATCTGTTTCATCGTGTCTGATTCGAGGTCGGTTGACCAGCAGGTGGCGTATAGCTGCTAGGACGAGTGAGATCTGCCAGTGAGATCAATTCAAGGCAAGTTCGAGGCGACCATGAGCAGATGGATGAGCAGGAGGTATCGAAGGTATGCCTGTGACAGGCACTCGAAATCCTGGCTTGCGAGAGACAGTAGCTCATCGAGGATAGACTTATACGAGTAGTTAGAAATTAGAATGGACCCCAAAATTTGAAGAGATCTGATCCATATGTCATCGGGCTAATAACCTTTATTTTGCATAGCCGGCGGAAACAAACAATGCGGGCATCTTCAGTTCACGCGTTCACAGTGCTCCCAGTCTCTGAGGTTTTTCCACTTCAGCCACTGTATAGCAAGTTACTAGTTATGTCCCCCACAGCTCGAGACAATGCTCGACACATGTTGAAAGAGCTCGTCTCCAAAAGTGTATTCTCAGCTGAAGAAGGCCGGTCCGTACAAACTACAAAGGAGATATGCAGTAAGTTTGTCATTTTACTTGCCTTTGAACGGAATGTTTACAGCTGTGTCTTTCAGCCTATATAGACGAAAATATCAAGTCTGAGGATTCAAAGCTGAAGGTGAAATCACCGCCTATGGAAGTGTTCGCATACGCAACTCGGAGTATCCTGTATCCTACTGTGTTGCTAAACTTGATCCCTAATCTACTCGAACTGCTTCCAAATGTTGAACGCTATCGAAATTCTGCTGTCGAAAAAGCGCAACATGTTTTGGCTCTTGAAGAGTATCGTGTTGCCAAAAATCGCCCTCCACTTGGTCTAAGCTCTGCGCAGCGGGAGTTGTTGAATGGTATCGTTGGCGAGCACACATCTCTTCGGCAGATCTATATTGCGATAGTGATCCAATATTGTATTCTGGTACGTTTTGGGCAACTTTATTTGCATTTGAATTATTCAGTCATCGTCTACGCAGGATATCTATCATTCATGGACAACTAACACAGCGGATGTGCGCGCAACAACTTACAAGATTGCAGAATATTTTCCAATGGTACATCGTGCCAGCCAGAATCCTTCCCCGCTACGTGCCTTTCATGCTTCACTGTCAGAGCAAGAAATAGAACAGTTTCGTGAAGCTGGAAGAGACTGCAGTAATTTTATCGTAGACACAGTGGCATGGGCAAAACAACGTGTAGAATCTGGGTAAGTGCTTGTTTCTGTCATACAGAACTATTCCGTATATTTAGTGTTGACGCAGAAGGACTTTGACCGACATCATACAGAGCGACGAGTGCTTAACTGAATTCCCTTGCACTATAGACCATCTTGAACTGCGTAGTCATACCGAGGAATACCTTCATGTTGTGGAAAGCAGAATAAGCGACTTGCAAGGTCTTTTCGGGTGAAGTATACATAGTCAGGCGCCAGCAGCCGTCGACCTTCAACATTGTCTTTCACTCTCATCTGGAGGGTAATAACTCTGTGCACAGGGTTTATCTACACTTTGAATCGCTTTCGGTGTCTCCCTTATAGAGGTCCTTAGTTTTCCTACCTCAATCCACACTAGGGTCAAGCAATACAAGATTGTATCTATCTAGGGCGGCTACGAATACCAGCTGTAGTGTTATACCTTTCGTATATAATAAGTATATAAATTCATGACATGTATCCAGCACGTATCTGTCGTTAATCCCATTGTATTCTACGAGCATAGTCCCGAATGTTGGAAACGAAATTTTCCTCTATTTCGTTCCCGACTCCCGTCGCTACCTTAAGAATAATCTCGTTCAAGGCCGTCGAGCCCAAAACGTCGACATGATCTGAGGTATTCGCACCTCCACGAGGTATTGATGCAATCGGTCTGTGAGGAAGCTGATAACAAAGTAACAGAGTTAGTCTTCCTCCGGTTTTAGAGATAGACGCCAATAACCTCTACAGTGGTGATATTGATCCCAGCAGGATTCCATCTTTTGCGTTTCCATCCTTCTACACACATTGCGCCCAAACTGATCAAACTGACAGTCCCATCTCCTTCACCTATTTTTACACCATTACGAACCTACGAAACAAGCATTGAGCGCTCGGTCCAGCACTTCATAGTAAGGTCTTTACCTTAGGATTTGCTGTTTCATCTGTGTATTCCGCATCTATCCAGCTTTGTCGTAGGAGGGGCAGGTCGAGAGGCGGTCTAACACTAGAACAATCATTGTTATCTGGGTCAGTGCACGAGGGGTTTATCCCATCAGCAAAAGATTCATCATGTTCGTAGTCGCCGCGTGTATACCTATAACGGTGCATATTAGGACCCTGACAAAATCCAAAAAATCAGAGCTTTCTTACCAGTAAGAGCGCTTCGTGAAGAGTACCGTTTTGGTATCAGTGGATGCGCATCAAATGGAGACTCGGCTCACTTCTGTTTCTTTACCATGTCCGTATACGCAATAAATCTTCATTGAAGGGGCGTTCGGCAAGCTGATGGATAGCGTAGAATAAGCGTCAAAGATGATACGGTCGCCTGACAAGCAAACGTTGGATACAAGTCATACCTAACTTCTAATGGGTTAGTCCATTTTCTGTGATCTAAATTATTGCGCTTGAGAGCTTCTTCGTCTCGCTCAAGCCCAAAGGAATAATTCGTGGCCATCATTTTCTGCAAGAATCAGCGGCTTTGCCAGCACAGAATTCAGCACGGATACAAACCTGGAAAGTCGAGGGAGTGTGCTCTAATATCCATGTACCTCCTTCTTCCGCCGTCAAATTTGTCATGTCTTTGTCGCCACTCTGCATGGAAACTTCCGACTTCCTGAATGCGATTAGTTCTCCGTGAGTGTGAGTAGCTGTCGAATTATCGTCCGGCGCGAAGGTCGCGTTGCCCCAAACGGCGTTGCCACCCTGCAGAGACAAAGAGTCTAGTCATGAAATACCAATATTACAGACATACGGAGATTACCTTGACCCACATACTCGCGCTCCCAGCCCAGCTGAGAAAAAGCTTTCTCCGCTCGGCACGAGAAAAGAAGCGTTCAAGAACTGCATAGGTTATTTCAGACGAGCTGCAAAAACGGCAACATGACTAGTTTATTTACCATATGACCCTGCAGGGTTCATTTGAACAGTATCCTTCATCTCTCCTGACAAGAACGCTGCCATGGCTTTCGTCTAGTGGTTGCTTAAGCGAGATTGAATTGTCGTAAAAGGGAGATGCTCACGACGCCCTAGTAGGAAACGCAAAAAGAGATCAAAGGATGAAGGGATAACGCTGAGAAGAGACGAACCAGGTGAGTTCCAGCAATGGAAATATAAGCTTCAACATGGTTCTACCAAATACTCTCAGCTCGGGTCTTTCTACTTGATTATCACACCAACCTCTACCCAGTCAGGCCCCCCTGCCCCATGTTCTGGAGACTCTACCCATTTGAAACTGCAATATTATAGAATCAGTGGCGTGTCTTCAATTGTTTGAGAGGGAACTCACAAGTACTGACATGGAGATCCAGCGAAGGCAAGTAAGTATTGCTAATTTTGAAAAATATTGAAATAATCACCAGGAGGACCTGATATACAGTGGTGAATTCAGAAGCTCGCGTTCGGAGGTATGAAGACGTACTGTAGCCCCCATAGAGTGAGCTGCGATGACTGTTTTCTTCTTCTGTCGCCTCCTGTTGAACGCCTAAGCACACGATAGAGAAAGAGACACAGATCTACCCACTTAAAGCCTTCTATCGTGCTCTTTAATTTTGAGAAATAGCCATCGCGCTCCTCTAGATTATAGTACGACAGTCTCCAGTCATACGGAGCCAAATGCAGATTATTAGTGTCATAATTGACGACAGCCAAATTCTCCACAATTTTCGACCTGTTATATAGCTCATTAGCGGAGTTTTTACCCACCGGGGAGATATGATACACGCCAGATCCAGTAGCCTTGGATGAAGCTACTTGCAGCATCAATACCTTCAGCTGCGCGGATTTTCGCGTCGGGCGGATCGAGTCCTGTGATAGGATCGAGCATCATGGCAGCTATCCATTTCTCGCGATTGAAGGTGACTTGAGAAAGCATATTCAATCCACCCCACATCTTCTCCCGGAAGAAAGGTCGGTACTCAGGAGAAGTCGACCAAGATTCCAACCCCTAGCACACTAGAGCGTGAATTCGCGGCATCCATGATGATGGGGGCGGGCACGTACTGTTGAGATGACCCCCGGAATGAGCACAACAGGATGATTCGCCGTCAGTCCGCGCTCTTTCATTCTTTCTCCAACTTGAAACTCTCGCCCGTCTCGGTTGAATTTCCACACCTCCGGGATATTACTACGGAGGCGAGCCCATTCCGCCTCCAGCATTGAGAAATCGAAGTCTGGGAATTGAGGAAGTGCAATGTCATATTCGTCCATGAAAAGCGTGAGTTGTGCGTGCATGTCCTGGATGTCACTAGGTTGGACAAATGCAAACGCGAGGAGAATCCCAACTGCAACCGGATTAAGCAAAATACGCGCTATCTGCTACGTGCACGTACAGAATATTCCTAAGGGAAATAAGAACCGCCGAGATGTTAAGAACGACTGCGACTATGAAAGGTGAAACTAAGAAGGCTGGAAACTCGGAGTCGGTCGCGTTACGCACCTTCTGCTCTTGCTTCAATTTGTGAACTTCTTTTTCTAGGTCATGCTTTGCGTGTATAAGTTCCCGCTTGTCTGAAGGATCAACATCGGAAGGCGTTGGTGGCACTGAGGAATCTGATGGTGAGTCAGGGGTCTGCACAGAATCTGAGCCCGTCCATGTTTTCGCTCGGTGAACAAGAGTCATGAGCACATAAGATAGAGTGAAAAAACCTAAACTGAAGTTAGATAAATCGGTTGAAGCGGCGCTCACTGTTACGGCAGTGCGCGGGGCGCTCCGGCCGCCTTCAGACAAAAGACAGACTATCTTTCTGAATCGCTAAGTATCCGGATCCGCGGCGCGCGCCCTGTGTCCACGACGAAGTTTTAAAGTTCAAGAAATCAATATATCAACTATATACTATGTAACTAAGTACGTGTATCTAATTTACTTTTCTCTGCATACACAATCTTCAATCAAGCAAAGGCCGACAAGTTAGTTCTTGTAACTGTTCATAGCAGCAGTAACTTTCGCAGATGTCTGTGTCACATGGAGCAGGGAGATTTCATCCTTCGGAATCGAATATGAATCTGGAAATCTCTCCTCCCCGTACCACTGCTTCAATCTCTCTACAGGTACGACACCGTTCGAATCCTGCATCAGAAGCCACGTCATAGAGGCTTCTCCATGGCCAATTTCTTCGTGAACCGGATCTAGCGGCGCAGAGCTTTGCTCCCTGATGAACCGGGCTCTTGCAAAGTCATCTAAGGCCAAGCCATTTGGGTGCGCCTCGAGCAGCTGTGTAAGAAGAGTTTGATTGACGGGTATGGGGGCAAAGGTTGCACCAGGTGCTGCATTATCATGAACCAGAGAAGCGTCATGCTCAATTTTGTTATGTGCGGCGAGTGCATCAAGATCAAGTCCAGTAAAAACACTCCCACAGCAGGCAATGCCAGCTGATACGAGGGTAGTCGCAAGAGGAAGGGAAAGATGGTACATGGACTGAAGAGCTTTGATTAAGTCGGTTGCTGCAATTCCTTTCCCAGAGCGGGCTCTATTACAAGAAGGGTAAGCTCTACAATAATTCCATAGTGTAACAATGAAAAGAATTACATGAAACCATGATTGGCCAGAGTATTCAGAGCCGGACAAGGTGCCCTGACATCTCCTGCTCCTGGAAGGCTGAATGCGTTCTCTGGTGAAAGTGTCGAGGTGAAATTTCTTGCCATGAGGCTAGTGGTTGAAAGCAAGGACAGCGTTCGTGAAGAAAACAAATGCATTAGATTTTGAGGCGTGGTACGGGTGAGGTAGATATGAATAGAATATAAAATTTGAGTGATAATGGTCGCAGCATACCGATAAACTACTGCTTCTTATATTTGCAGACTGAACGAGATGGTGAGCAGTGTTACATGAATGAAACAATCAAGGCTTGTAGTCGTCAAGAGAACCCTCCAGGAACTCGCCCATTATAGGAGGAACAGATCAGCTAGCATTGGAGTAAGACCGTTTGCATGTTGGACAAGCAGCTGAGACGCAGACAGAAGGGATTCAGTGCGGTACATGGCGTAACCAGATTACTAGGAGACAGAAGAGAAACGCCACCAAAACGACAATCATTTCACATTAGAGACAAGAGCAGGCTGTACTTAGTACAGGACGATGTTGGTGTGACAAGACCATCACGGGTGATCACAGAGCAGTCAGTGTGACAGTGTCACAGATCAGAATACGATCACGTGATAACCGCGTTGAAGCGGTTGATGTACTCTTCCCACGATTCATTTTGTTTACCTGGACTCCCAACTGCCCTGTTTCCCTGCAGCGTCGTCGTTGTCGGCGACGGCGACGAATATTCACTGATGGCGACACACAGGCCGACCATAGTTCCTTTGCGCGATAGGTTGCTCTCTAACTCTCCAGATCCCATCAAATCCTCTATTCTACGGGAGTCAGGTATGGGCTGGAATTCTCCCCCAGCCTCATCGGACAATACCGCCAGCTCGACCTCTCCTCTTGTTATTACCAAGAGGGAATCGCCTGCTCCACGGCCTACTCAAGCCGACTTAGCGCGACGCTCATCTTCGAGTTACAGGCATATGAAAAACAACAATCTCGTATCGAAATCCCCGTTCAAGTCACAGATTCCAACACCTTCTACACCCTCTCGAAATACATCTGTTCCGTTTCCTCTTCCCACTCGCCGTGTATCTGGCGAGAAGCGTCCGAGGCCGCCGTCGATTCATGACCAGGCCGAGAGCGAAAACAACAGGCCCTTTTCACTTAAAAGGGACCGGAAGCAGTCCAAGACATTTCAGGGTCTTTTAGAGAGGGAACCTGTCACAAAGAGTCCTTTCCGTCAGGCAGCCAACTTTCAGCCTCCTCCGTCGACTACTTTACCTACGGATCTTCCTGTTAGAAAGCCGCTGCCGTCTTTTGTACCCCAGCCTGCTCATACGACAACCGGACCCTCTCCTGTTCGTTCCTCGCTTGTCACTAAGAGGATGCATGGTCCGAGACTCAGTGGTAGTAGGAAGGAAAGGCGCAAGACGGTCAGTTGGAACGAACGCTGCGACGTTGTTGAATTTGATCGTGACGAAGCGATGAGTGATGACGTATTTGCAAGTGGCGACGAGGAGGATGACTATGAAGATGCTGATAACGGAGCTAGAGAGGGAGATGCGGACTCGTTCTTCGAGCAGCCTAATGCCGAATTTCATGATCCTGCACCAGATGGTTCATACGAGAGTATCGAGCTATCGGACACTGATGCCGCCTCTCTACAGCTAGATCCAGATACCAGTATTACTGGCTTGGTTGACGAAATGTTCAATTCGCATCAGACGAGTACCCCACCAAAGTCAAGTTATAATGACCTCCCTACCGACCTTGAAACGGAGGATGGTGTACCATTTGGACGATCTCATCACGCGGAACGTGCTATAAAGTATCATCAAGAGCAACAAGACACACACCCTCAAATCCACCGCTCTCCTCTTCCCCATCCGCATGCCAATTTCCCTGTCTATGGAACTTCGACACCCCCTGGAACGCCTCGTCGTGAAGCTATTGCTTCGCCGCCATTAGGGCGGACTACCCATCTTGAGCGTCTCAAAGCCGCGAGAATGGAAGAGGACGAGGTTGACAAGGACGTAAAGATGCTTCCAGAGTCGCCTTCTCCAGTCAAACCCGGCAAAGCTTCTGTAGACTACTCTGGAGATGGGCTCATTCCAAAGTTCGACCTTTCTGCCGGTAAGTGAGACTGCCAGTTGCTGCTACAACAACTTCTGATTCCTACATCAGCAGATACATCAATAAACACTGGTCACACAGTAGGCCCCGACCCGTTCGCCCTTCCTAAGCTAAAAGACGAACCGCTTCCTGACGGGGTGCAAGGCGCTCTAGAAGAATCTTTGGATACCAGCAAGATCAGCAATGTTTCTGCTGAAAACTCAGCAATTAACATCAGTGCGCTAGAACAGCAACTCGGCGAACGGAACGATGTAAGTGATCTCTTATTTCTGTTCTGCATAGTTCTGAAATCTATCATTTAGCGTCTGCTGAATGCCTCCATGGAGGCCTCCCCTCTTCATCTTAACAAAGACACTTCCTTTACCAGATCCAGTAGCCCCATTCGCCGTTCTCCTCTTCCTCCTATACCTGCAATTCCTTCCCGCATCTCTTCCCCAGCTGTACGTTCTCCTTCGCCTCTATCTCGAAGTTCGAGTCCTGGAGGTAGTCCTACCGGCATTCGACCACGAATAAGTCGTGATGATGTTCACAGACGTCTCTTGCGCCAGCGCAGCTTTGGAAGCCTTAGCCCATCAGGTAGTCCAAATACTGGTTTGAAGACGCGCTCTAGCTTTGATCAACAAAGGATCGTTGACCTAAACTCCGATTCTGAGATCAGCAGGGATTTTGACAAAGACCCCATTGAGGACAAGGATAAAGATGGCGGCTCTTTGTTGACCACGGATAATTCAGCCGAGATGGCGACCATTGAGACAGCGGAGAAGAGAAAGGTCGTGGCGGTTGGCGTTGCACGTCAACATGAAGCGGTGGAAACAGATGCTAGTGTGGAAGTCACTCATGACACGACGATAGACATGGATCGTGGTGTGCTTGCCGGCTATGATGGAAAATCTGAGCCAATTGCTGTTGCCGTTGCCGAGGAGCTTGGCGATAAAATGGAAGTTGAAGGAGAGGATGAAGAGGACGAGGAATTCGGTCTATTGAAGTCGCCAGCGGGTGAGAAACTCAAGTTGGACTTCGGTAGCAAGTTCGGGCAGGGGCGATTAGGTATTGCGGGGATGTCAAGCGAGAATCTCGCTCCAGCTTTACCGGAATCCCATGCCAATAAGATGGATCAAGACGAGGCGAATTTGGGAGACGATACCGATGCTGCGAAGCGAATGAATGTCGGATCGGTCAACGTCCGTATGGACATGCGGAGCGCCTTGGATCGGCTCATGGATGATGTGGCAAGCGTTGGTGGTCCATTAGAGCAGCCAGATGACTCGATGGTTACTACGGAGGAAGGGGAACCTGACCAGAGAAAAGAGATTATTTCCTCTGATCCCACACGCATGCAGCGTGCGGCAACTGATTCTGAGCTCATAGAAAGTCATCCTAGACTCGGGGCACATTCGGAAGATGAGGCTAGCCCTGTCAACAGAAGCTCAGGCGGTTCACCAACTGGCTCGATTCCTCCCCCTCCTCCGCCCAAGGATAACATTCGAACTCGAGAAGCTATGATCCTTGAGAAGAGGCGAGAGATGAGAAGAATGGAAGAGGAGGAAGATGACGAATTTTATGGACGCAGGACACATCTGCGTGCAGGAGGTGGCCGGCCTAGTCGCAGAAGGAGTATGAGCACAGGTGATGCGGAACAACTGGGTGAAGGTTCAAAGATGAGGGCTGCAGCGATGCGGGGGCTGGACAAAGCGCTGGACGTTGACCCTGTCTCTTCTGCGACGGCCGACCCGCTTAGCGATACCATTGAGAGGGAGCTGAGGAAAATAGAGGAACCAAGGAACCAGGTGAACCTTTTTACTGTACACTCAAGCCAGCGCAGTACTAATCGTAGCGGACCCCCCTTGCAGAAGAAATACTTCATCCGCGAACGAGAGGGCACCATTTATGCTTCTTCGGATGATGGCAAGATTTCACATATGGCCGGACCCGGAGATGTTAATGTCGGCAAAGCCTGGAGATTCGTACGGCGGCCTTCTGACATGGTAAAAATCTTTCATTTCATATTTGCGCTGGCTTACCTGAACTTTC
This sequence comes from Neonothopanus nambi, assembly GCA_003987895.1. Lineage (NCBI taxonomy): Eukaryota > Fungi > Basidiomycota > Agaricomycetes > Agaricales > Omphalotaceae > Neonothopanus > Neonothopanus nambi. The sequence goes on from RCHF01000807.1 coordinate 10,948, forward strand.
TAGAATGAGTATTCAAAGCAGATCAAGGAATATAGAGCACAAGAGAAACCAGGCAAGGCTCATGGAAAGGTCTTCGTTAAAGGTAGGCCTATTCATTGATGGGCTGCTAAATAATGGCTGAGTGAGCTCTGTTAGTTTTGGGTGTCAAAGGTCTGCATATTCCATTGCCACAAGAACCTACGGCCATTTCTTGTACTCTCAATAACGGCATTCACTTTGTAACTACTCCTGAATGTCGACTGAGTAAAGACTGTCGAATAGAGCAAGAATTTGAACTGTGAGTCTCCCATCCAGTCCTTTGTGTTTTTCGAGTCTTATGGTTCATTTCTCTCAGCATTGAACATAGCAAGCTTGAGTTCACTCTCACGCTCAAAGTTCGCCGTGATCCTCACATTATTGCTCAATTCAAGGCCATTGCCCCTCCCCCTCCTCAGCCTCCACCAATGGTTTCTCAGCCTTCTTCCTCTTCCTCCAAAAGCGGTGGTATGCGCTCTTTCTTTTCTTCATCCCCAAAGAAACATAAAGAGAAGGCACCCAAGCAACCCCCACAGCCGCCACCTCAACTCCCGCCCCCACGTTTAGCTGAAAACCTAGCTCGTTACCTGAAGCCAGACGGTACTCTCGCACGAGCTTTTATTTCGTTCAAGGATATCGCCCACCGGTGCGATACTAGGCTCTTTGAGACCACTTTCCCACTGATCGGCCAAAGAGTCGAACTGGGCAATAAGTTTTCGACCTTGCAAGTCGGTGAACTTGTCTTGCAAATTTTCAGGCTACCTCCCCTTCCTGGAGTACCACCTGATCAACTGCCACAAAGCCTTGAAGAATGTCACCGAGGGCTACGACATGTCAACTGGCATAAGGTGACTTACTTCGAGGGTACTTTGACGCAGAACGGAGGCGATTGCCGAGTAAGTGAAAATCTTCACCATGTATATAGCTGCGCTAAGTGTCTACTTCACAGTCGTGGCGGCGCCGACAATTCAGAGTTATCGGGTCGAATCTCGTTGCTTTCAATGACGTGACGAAGAGAGTGACCACCACTATTAACCTTAAGAATGCCATCGGTGTTGAAGATGATCAGGACGCCCGCAAGGATGTTCGAAGTCCTGCGTCTGGAACGACTGCGCGTAGTAGTCGGTATGATGAGTACGACGGATTGTATGGTGTCGAACGATCGTTCCGTCTCATCTTCCCAGAAGAAGAAGAGATTTCCTTCTTCGCTGATACTGACGAAGAGAAGGCTAGATGGTAAGTTTTATTACCTCTGTGTCCGACAACCACCTTACTCAAGTGCGATGCCAGGTTGGAAGTATTTCGTGCCCTTGTAGGACACATTCCGCCTCATCCTTTGTGGGCTGAACTGCTATGGCAGCGGCAGGAAGATATCAATAAAGCTCGGGCGTCTGGCTAATCTATGTAAAATATTTCGTTTTTCTCGTCATCTCGTTTCCTTTGCACGTCGTTTGTTTTCATTGTTTTTATTATATTTCTCTTTCGCAGACTTTTTCCCGCTATATAGTACCTAACTCGCACCTTGTACTATGCTACTTACATGGTATGTCACTCATGATAACAGGCACCATTCATGATCATCGATGAGTACGCTCTTCCCGTAAGAAGTACAGATTTTACCAACTTGCACTTGACGATGTGGGTCATCAGTGAGTGACTTCGAAGCTCAAAGTAACAGACTCAACTTCTTGTGACTGGCTGACTTTGATGTTGACTATTAGTTCTTTAGTAAGCATTCATTTATCTTGCTTTGACCTCATGGCTGGAAAAATCTCGGCCTACCTCCAAAATAACCCATGATTCTTCGGAATTGCACGCGCATTTTCTAGCTCGTGTTTCTTCCTCGTTCGAAAATTTTGGTGCGCACCCTAATTTCTTAAGTAGGTTCCTTCGATTACTCAACCTCTAAGACAAGAATGGAGGTTCCTTCGATTACTCAACCTCTAAGACAAGAATGGATAGTTAGATCTCGGCGTCTACTAGAACTCAATCAAACACGTTGAAGGGGCGTGTCCACCTCTCACTGGAAAAGAAGGTGCGTTAATGGT
>RCHF01000808.1:0-13129 GCA_003987895.1 Neonothopanus nambi
GTGCATAAAACTTTGTCCAGATTGAGACTATCCAAACTAAAATAATAAATACAAGTTCAATTACTGAGCTAACTGTGTGGAACCTTTGACAACACCAGCCGCTGCTCATGCATTAAATTGATCGTGTGTGTGTGTGGTGTGTTTTGGTCTTAGGATTGTTACATATCCCCACCGTACCGACCACATTACTGTCTTCTACCATGAATAGCGGATGGTCCTTGGGGTTCTTCATCACCTTAGAGAAATCAACATCTGTTTTGTAGGCCAACTTGATGTCTGAGATAAAGGTCTCATCTTCATTGTGTACCCGGACTTGTAGGTCGGGCCCAGAAGCTCATGAATCTACGATGGTAGGGTTGTTGTGATATTGGGGAATCTTCTGAACATCACTATCCTCCTCCTTGTTGGCTTCTAGTTCGGCAGCCTCCAAATCTCACTTCTCTTGTTGTTCCTGAACTCTCCGGGATTGTCACAATGCCATTAGTTGAGTTCGGTAACGCGATCCATTGGGAGGTCTTCTCCTTCCTGATCTAGGCACACATCAGCATTCACATATTTGTATGGAGGGTGAGTTTCTCCGGGTGTGTCGGATGCATAGTATCATGACAATGCATCAGCAACCTTGTTGTGTACTCCCTTCACGTAGGTGATATCAAAGTTGAATCGAGACAAGTACTCCATCCATCGCATTTGACAGCTAGATAGTCGTCATTGGGTTTTGAAAAATTGAAGGGCCTCATGATCCAAAATTACATGAAGGTGATATCCAATCAACTTATCTTCCCACTTCAATAATGCTTCAAGAATTACTAACGTCTCCGTTTCGAATACTCAGTAGTTGTGTTGGGCATCTGTGAACTTCTTGGACATGAATCCAGCAGGTCAGCAGCATTGCCACGTAGGTCCTTGCCCGTACATTGCGCCAATACCAGTAACCGAAGCGTTGCAGATGACCCAAATAGGTTCATTTGAAGTGTGCGATGTAGGTTGTAAGATAGGCGTGTTGCAGCAAAGGTCCTTGATCTGTTGGAAGCTGATATCATGTAACGGTCTCCAATGGAATGGCTGTTTGTTGTGGGACATCTCCGATAATGGGGTGGTATAAGTTGAGACGTTCAGCAAGTATGGGCCAAGGTAGTTTACTATACCCAAGAACTTCTGGATATCTTCATAGTCGTGAGGAATACGCCAATTGCAGATGCACTCCAATTTGTCAGAGTCAGTGTGTAGTCCTTGGTCGTTGATTAAATGGCCTAAGCAAGTCATAGTACTCGCATAAATTTCACATTTGTTAGCCTCCAAGTATAGATGCGCTTCCCGTAGGTGTTCAAATACCAGTCCCAGGTGGACTTCATGTTCTTCGATCAAATCACTAAAGATGAATATGTCATCTAAGTATACATGCATGAATACGCTGATGAAATCACGGAATATATGATTCATCAGTCACTGAAACGTCAAGGGCGCATTGCAATCTCCTTGTTGCATTACATGACTGAGAAACGTCCCATATATTGTCGCAAATGCAGTCTTCCAAACATCTTCAGGGATTATAGGGATTTGTTCATATGCGTTCATGAGATCAATCTTTGAGCATATCTTGTGTGCCGCCATATGCATATGAATAATGTCTTGGTCCGGGAATGGAGTCACATCCTTGACCGTATTTTCGTTGCGTTGTCTACAGTCACATGTTGCTCGTAAATTCCCATTCTTCTTGTGAATGCATAACATTGGCATGGCTTGAGCTACAGGTTTGGCTTCCCACCAACCTGCACGTTCGTATTTCACTATCTTCTCTCACAGTTGAGCTTGGAGCGATTCAGGGCATTGAGGGGAATAATATCAATATCGTTTATTAGGGTCAATTAGCAGTATTGTATGATTTACTGCCCGCATGGGCAGTGGCTCTTCCGGTACCCCACTCATTATGTCCTTGCAGGCTTCAAGCCATTGTTCTCGCAACCTAGGGATGTCAGCCTCTGTGAGTGGCTTCGAACTATCTGTTTTCACGCAGAATTGTTCAGTAGCCTTCTCCAAAGCCTCTTGCACAGGTAGTTTGCTGTTTGGTTCTTCTGACAAAGGGGTATTCAGGAAAAGGCATGCGTTCAATTCATCAATCGTTTGCTTGACCTCATGGAGGTCACGATTCAGTCCTGGGTCCGTTATTGATCCAGACATCAATTTCTCTACGATTTCTTCTATATTGTCTATTGTCAGTTCATCCTCCAGGCCAATTAGTACAGGCAATCACCTGTTAAGGGGATTCTTGGTATGTGAATTTTCAGTGTCCACCAACGTCTTGATGATAGGTTTCCAAGGTGGTTTTGCCTTGGTCGGTGGTTTCGCTTTTGTTCCACCATGTAGTCACAGACTCGCACTCTTCGCACCATCTCCTTTCTTTAGTCATCTTTGCAGTTTCTTTTCTTCCTGCATCCCAAATACTCTTATAAAGTCCTCCTTTGTAAACTCGTGAGCTTCGTAGTCACGTATGGTTCACGTCTGCTCGCTTTGTTCCAGTATGTGTTTTGCTGATCAATGAATTATTTCCTTCTGCTCTTCCCCCACTGGAATTGCTGGGAAACTCTTTCCATCAATTATAATTAAATCTCTTCCTATGTTGATAGCAATTTTGTATTTACGCATCAAAGCACACCCAATTACCATGTCATAACGATCAATATTAGCGATGTCGAAGTATTCGCGACCCCTTGCGCAGGCGTTATTGTTGCCAAACTTGAAGTTTGCTTCACATCCATAGTTAATCCTGCCTCTACTGCCTTTAGTTCCTAATTGTAGGATTACTGGGTTTTCCAGTTGGAATATATCAACTTTTGCGATCGCAGTGAATTCTGGGGACAGAATATCTGCAGTACTTCCTGTGTCAAATAGCGTAAAACTTTTCACACCATTAATGTCGACCCAACATGCAAGGCAGCGATTTTCTTCTGGTTTACGAATTGGACATTGCTTGATACCAGGAGCTCTGTGGAATTTGGGGGCTTCCATTGTTGCCATAAATGTGCCTTTCTCTCCTGGTACTTCCATTATGGATTGCAAATACTCTTCAAAGTCAATGATAGCTTCATCGTAGGACATGTAATCTGTGTCATTGTTGCTATCTGATACATTCTGCAGTTCGGGAACCTTGTCGGCCGGAGTTTCTGGAGCATCAAAGAATTCCTCTATGTCTTCATCAGAAAGGAAGTTTTCCTCTAATCCCGCCATTCGCTCCACAATCATGTTGACTGTTTCTTCAGCATCAACACCCTTGTATTCTTCTTCAGAGTATAAGGCGTCATCATATGGGTCCACAGGAGGGTCTACTTCGTCACCTTCCAAAGAGTCATTTGCCTTGGCTGCTGGTACTTCCGTATCTGAGTCCTCCTTCGAAGTAGGGACCTCTTCCGTGGCATGGAAGTCTTCGACGATTCTCATGTATCATTCGCCTGAGACATACTTGGGACACTTGGGGTCATTGGCCCAATGGTTGTCTGCTCCACACATAAAACACTTGCCATCATTGGCCTTCCTGGAGAATTTGATAGTATGCTTTCCTTGCTGTCTGTGGGAATTGTTCCTAGGTTGAGGATTGGATCAACCTCTCTCTCTCGACTTTGATCTTTCCTGCATCTTCTGATTGTCCTGAATTTGAAAGCAAGCATTCTGCACCTTTTGTAATTTCTTAGGTGTACGAGAATAGCTTCCAGTATCCTTTGTATGTGACATGGAGTTCTTCGACGAAGACTTGCCCTGAGTACTCTCTATCAAGTTGAATACCATAGCGTTCTGCACGGAGTAGAAACGTTCTGCCTTCCTTCCACCTTCTACATGTATCACTTGCTGCATTATGTCGTTCTCGTTGTTGTCTTCAGCTGTATACCCTTCTACAGTCAATACCTTACACATCCACGCAGGCATGCTACTCATCAAGTATACCTTAAATTGATACACCATAGGTGGGGACGGCATGAATCCAGCATATCAGACCAAGTCCACGAACACTTGTCAAATTCCGCCCTCTTCACTGTATGTTACTCCCTTGAAAAGAGACGTCATTTCGTGCAGTGCTCCTGCTGTTATAAATCATTGAAACATTGCTGCAAACGTCTCCATAAACATTTGTTGTTGAGCAGCCACATTGAGTCCAGTATCATATGTTGCTGGCACCACATCTATGGCAGAATTATACCATTTGAGAGCCTTTCCCATCAGATACATTGCCATGAGTGACAACCGCTGATTATCCTCCATCGTCACCACCCAGACACCATTGGTGTCTTTCTTCTGGGCAGGGCCTGTCAGATTTTGTATGGAATATATTCGCAATATATTGTGTAGCCATTTCTCTATGACTATCAGGCTATCTGTTCCGGAATACAGTTCAGGCTTCTCTGTATTGTTAAGCAAATTCTTCTGTGTCTGGTTGTCCAGTGGTTCATGTCGTGTATACACCTTATAATCAATTAGTCAATGTAGTCATTCCAATAGTATGTCTTGCAGCTTTTCTCCTGGTTGCAGCATATTGACAATATAGTGATATTCTGCTGTGCCAGCTTGTTCACCTTCGCGAGGTATTGCATTGAATGGGGTTGGTCCTCAATTTGGTTTCCAATAACCGTTATCCTTTGGTCCTCCTGAACCAGAGTCATCAGGAGGACCTCCTCCTGGTGGGCCTCCTCCTGGTGGACCTCCTCCTGGTGGACCTCCTCCTGGTGGACCTCCTCCTGGTGGACCTCCTCCTGGTGGACCTCCTCCTGGTGGGCCTCCTCCTGGTGGACCTCCGCCTTTCTTTGGATTGTCGTTGCCATCATCCTCATCTCCTCCTCCTGATGGTTCCTGATCCAGCTTCCTATCCTCTTTGACTGGTTCCTTTGCCCCAGAAGTCTTCGATGTCGATGCTACTGGTTGCTCAGGAGGTATGTGCTGGGTAGTACCTCCTTGACAGGTGTCTGAAGAATCCTCTTCTTTAGCCTTGCCCTTAGCCTTTTCTGAAGGTTTCTTAGGTGGATCTGGGGAGTATTCTTCTTCCTCCTTTATCATAGGCACCGAATTCATCGGATGTTGAGGCCAATTGTCCATTCCCTGTCCATATGCCATGTGAGGATTGTAGGATGAAGTGAAACCCATCTGCATTGGTGGATAGTAAGGTTGTTGCCATGGGTTGAATATTGGTGGCATAAATCCATTGTAATACAGTGGCCAATAACCGGAGTATCCCCCATACGATGTGTACATGGGATTGTACTGATATCCCGTGTTATTCGTATTTCCTATATTAGGAAACATTGGCGCTGCCATTTCATGTCCATTATTGGCATCTTGTGGTTGAGGAGTCAGGTGTTGAGCCGGGACATTGGGCACTACATTCATTGTCCTTGGTGCATTTGGTACTACACCAGTCGTGGCTGATACATTGGATACCACACCTGTTGTGGCTGGCACATTTGTAGCCACTTGTTGGCTTCCTGTGGTTATCCCTTGAGTAGCCATTGGTAGGTCATCCTTCTTATTCTTCTTTGGTGTGGAAGTTAACATTTGTCCAAGGCCGTCCAGAAAAGAGCATTGTCCTGTACGTCCTTTTGACAAATTCACTGTAGAGAGTTCATGGTTTGACCCTGGTAGAGACGCTGCCCTTATTTCCTTGTTCGATTCATCCACTGATATAGGTAATTCAGGCTCAGTAGCCAGTCCTTCAGTTCTTCTCCAAACAGGGATATCCTGACATCTGGGGTGATGAGGGTGTTTGTACAGTTCCAGTGGGTTGGCTTCGTCAACTGTTGGTTCCAGAAATTGTGCTCGTAGTGCTTGGTATTCAATCGAGCCTAACTGAGGAATTCATACTGATAGGTGATCACCAGTTAGACTGTGAACAACATCATTGATATCTATCGTGACATGGCAATCAGGGATGTTGGACTTCCGATATTTGTGCATATCAAAGTCCCTGAGTTGTTGAGCCATTCTCCACTGATATAAATCGCAGCGTCGTTCTTCAAATGTCTGAATAGACACATTAGGGTTGGATGTGCTGGTAGCGTAGTCTTTCACAATGGGAGGAGCAACATGAGAGGAAGACGTAGTGTTTCAAATAAAATTAACTTCTTCATTCAGAGCAGTCAGCATTCGAGTTATAATAACATCGTTCGTAGGTACAGTATTATTGTCTTCTAAGTGCTCTTTGGTCATTGTAGGTACATCTGATTCCGGCATCAACCTGTGTTCAGGTTTGTCTGTCGCCTCTGGGGGGGTTGCAAAAGGAGTTTCTCGATCAGGAGTTACTGCCTCCTGGGGATCCATCACTACAGGGTGATTACCCTGGATTGTACCTTCTTCCAAGGGCGGTACTACTGAGTTTGATGTGTCTAGTACTGACATATTAGCTTCAGGGTCTTCTGTGGCAATACCTTCGATAATAGTCAGTTCCATCCCTAGTGCCCTAAGTATCCATGCTCAGCGACGAAGTAATCGTTTGATAGCTTCGTCTTCTTCCCTTTCGAACGAAACTGCTGCTAAAGCACCTCCTCCCACAGTGAATGAAGTTCTTCGATCCTCTTCTCCAGAGTATATCTCATTTGCAGCCTTTACTCCTTCAGCTAAGGTGTCAGCTCTCTGTTCCAGTCATGTGCTGTATCATGTACGGATTTGTTCCTCTATTTCGTTAAGCCTTCACATATTTGTTATCACCGTGTCCATCAAGATGCCCGTTACATTGCTATGCATAGAGAAATCGGTTCGTTCTGAATGGCAGCCTTAGCTGTTACAATAATATATCCACAAGGGATATAGCCCTACTATGCTGATACATCAACGGGGGGTATATCCCTAATTACCTTATATAGTAACTCATAAGACGCTCTGGGGCCTTTAGGGATATTTCCCTGTTGACCCATTTTGGGAAGCTTGCCGGTTCACAAAGCAATACAGCACGACATTATTTTCTGGCACAGCGGCACCAGAAATCTTTTCACCACACCTCCATACCTTCTTTCCCATGGATACCAAATTCGTTAGCAGCGCTTATTCAGCGCCTCCAAAATTTTTTTCACATGTATACCAAATTCGTCAATAGCGCTTATCTGGCGCCTCCAAATTTTCTTTCACACATATACCAAATTCGTCAATAGCACTTATCTGGCGCCTCCAAATTTTCTTTCACACAGGTACCAAATTCGTTAGCAGTGCTTATTCAGCCCCTCCAAATTTTCTTTCACACGGGTATCAAATTCATTAGCAGTGCTCATTCGGCACCTCCAAAATTTCTTTCACACATATACCAAATTTGTCAACAGCACTTATTCGGCACCTCCAAATTTTCTTTCACACAGGTACCAAATTCGTCAACAGCGCTTATTCGGTGCCTCCATAGTTTTCTTCACACACCTTCCCATTTCCATTTCGTCGACAGCCTTCTCACTCTTCTATTGCTATAACCAAACGGAATTCTAACAAAATACTCAGAATATATCATATAGAAATTGGACCTCTGTAGGAATGCCAATAGCTGAAACAAATATACTCTGATAGTGTATGGGTTAGGGTACCAGGGCTAACGTTCTATCAACTAATATTTTCTGAGGGCTTGGGTTCAAGTCCAACTCAAACCATTTTATTTTGGAGCGTTTACTTAAGAAAAATGTTCTATCAACTAATATCTTCTGAGGGCATGGGCCCAAGTCCCACTTGGATCGTTTTCACAATATCTTTTTCACGCGTTTACTTAAAAAAAAATTGAAGAAAGCTCTGTTATTCCTCCTCAACTACCGAAAGCCCTACACACGACTCTGATAGCTCAACACCTCTTTCAACACATACGTAACCTCCTCCTCCGCTTCCTTGAAATATTTAACCTCCAGCTCGTGTGCTTGCTGCTCCCGGTGGGTACCCTTTGGCATCGCATATACCTTCTCACGCCACCAGGCCAGCGCTGCAACCACACTTCCTAAGCCATTCTGCCCAGTGACGCACAGGCAATCCCAGTCTTCCCCGTCCTGCCGTGAACAGATAACCGTATCACCCGAGCTCTCCCTCCAGTCTGGCTGGAGAGATTTCCACCAAACCTCAAACAAAGTACGATACTGCTTAAACTCGAAAACTTTCGGCCGAAAGTTCACGCGACGCGTGTTCTGAATCCAATCTGAGACAGCTGAAGGCCGCAGCCATCCTTCCAGAATTGACGAACCAGCGAACGACACCCTCTTCTCAATCTCCAGCCACTTCTCAACCAATTCCTCCCAACCCTTGTCTCCGTCTCCCTTGACATTCGTCGCCAAATGAAGGACCTTCAGCATGTACTCCGGCACTTCTGGGGGACAGGGCACGATCAAGCCCTCTCTTGCTAGGGCCGGCGCCACCTTCCCCTTCTTCTTCCCACTCTTCGGTGCCTTCACGCTCGCCTTCGCCACGCCCTTGTCAACGGCCCTTTGCTTTCGTGTCTGTGAGTCCTCCGCAGGTGCCTTACATTTACGTTTATTCTCCTTTTGTACAGGAGTGGCAGTGCTCACAGTCTCCCACTGGTCTTCACCGTCTGATGTAGATGAACCACCAGGAGAATTCAGAGGTGAGCCGTGTGGTGATTGTAGATGGACGGTAGGAGGGCTTGGGGGGCAAGAGGACAGTTGTGAATGTGCAGGTGAGGAGCTTGGCAGCGATTTGGAAGGAGGGTGACGATCCGCCTCTGGTTGTTGACTTGCAGCAGCCTTTGATCGAGACCTCATCGCAACACTTGGTTCACTTGCTTCCTTTCGAGCTACGGTCGTGGGAGCACGAGACCTTGTCGCAACACTTGGTTCACTTGCTTCCTTTCGAGATACGGTTGTGGGAGCAGGCGTCTTCGACAATCCAGAGGCAGGTGTCGTTTTTGAGAGATCCCCGCTCATACCCGTTGTTGTAGCTGCTCCTTTCTGCCCTCCATCCCAACTGTCTAATTGGTCAACAAGGCATTGCCCCTCCTCCCACTCCGGCTCCACCTCCCCATCTTCCTCATCCTTTCCTTCTCCTGTCATCGCTTGAGAACAACATTCCTCCACCGCTAGATGTACCTCCACATTAGCCTGAGGGGTATCAAATACAGACACTGACACTCACTATAGCATTTTTTCACAAAGCATCCAATTGCTGGCAGGAACTTCTTCCATGACTCTTGCTCTGCTTTGCCGAAATGCAATCCCTGTGGACCTGATGTTTTCCCTGTGTAGCAGCTGGACAGAAATACGTAGCATTAGCATATCTATTGTACCGCTTTGATAGGCAAAGACATACCTTATGACGTTCAGACGCCCCCCTTGTGCTGGCTCTGGACCCGCAGCCCAAAAACCACAAACAAATCCTGTGTGCTTGGATATCAGATCCAAAATTGGTTTAACAAACTCCGGCAGTGCATTTATACACCTAAATCAAAATCAGGACTGAGCCATAAGACATACGAGACAAACAGGACTCACTTTTGACGATCCGCCAGCTCTGTCAAAGGCTGTCCATTCATCACCTTTGCCCACTCCTTGACGTTCTCCTCGTGCTCCTTAGCCGCCTTCACATCCCATTCCTTCTGCTCCTCTTCATCTAAACCCTCGAACAACTCCTTGCAGACTGCTTGGTACAAAGACGCCACATTATTCTTCCTTTTCGGCTTTCCTTTTTGTCCTGCTTCCACAAACTCTAACCCCGAATCTCCCATGTCCTCCAACGTCTTTGAATCAAGCCTGCGTTGTTGGACACGGCTGTCCACAGCCTCTTGATTCTCCCGGGCCCAAAAGAAATGAGTCGTAAGTCGCCGAGGTTTTTGGACACCCACACCCGTAAGCTTTGCACGTAGTATTGCTGCCTGGCTGATTTTACCATCTGTGAATGACATTTCAGCCTCTCCAGACTTCATCAATGCCCTTTTGTGATGGTATCTCAGCCAGTGGCAGATCTGCTTGAAGTACAAACAATGACGTGTTAGAATATGATTACGTCAGAACAACGGCACCTAAACATACAGAGCTGAGCATCTTGCTCAGTTTCCCATGCTCCTTTCGATGTGCTATCTCAGCTTCATACGCATCTGTCCCTTCAGGAGGCAACGGCTCTTCAGGTTCTGCAGCGTCATCATCGACATTCTTCAACGATTCTTCCAAGGGATCTTCATCCAGTGGGAGGGAAGCAGGGAAGCGCTTGAAGTAACGACGAATTGTGTTCAAGACCACAGTTTCGCATTCGTCACCTTCGGCTTTACCGTATTCAACCAGTGCCTTGTTCATAAACTGAAGTTGTCATCCTTTGAAGATACCTTCCAGCGCCATTGTCACTGTCAAGAAGGTTGGCAAAAAAAGGGATTTTCGGGTGAAAAGGTGATATTTCCCTTTCATCCCTAATAAGATAAATGTGGCCCCCGCCCTAATAATGTTTCACCACATAGGGCCATTTCCCCTGGTATCCTAATTAGTAAAAGCATACGATCCCGATCTACTCAGTGACAGCCTGCTTGTAAGTATCACGCCTAGTAACTGCCTAACCTCTTCTAATTTGATTTCATAGCTCCGACTGAGCCACTCCTTTTATTTTTTCCTGGTTTTTGCCTAAATCCTGGTGGCATCCGTGCAATATTCGTGCCAAACAAATACTACCAGGCTCCAGCAATCAGAAATCCAACAATCTTTGATTTTATTTCCCATTGCACAATTCAGACTCAGCTTGCCATATCCGTGCATCAGAGCAGTACCTCTTTGCTTCCTTTCTTGTTCGTCAGTGCTGTATCTCTTTGATTCCTTTCTCGTTTCGATGCCTCCCCCTGGTGCACCAATGGTAATTGCTGAAGTTCGAGTGGAACACGATGAAGGTAGATTTTCGATATTATTCGTCTTTCTTTTCGCACCTCAATGACTCTTACTAGACTACATCATTACTACGACTGTGGTTCGCACTCCTTGTCAGCAGCCTCCGTCTACACCTACCCCCTCAGGTCCCCAACATTCCCCTACTGATATTCCATCCCCTGATCCCCCAGTGATGGCTGTGGCAGTGAATACCGCCGAGGCACATCGAGCATATACACCGGAACCACATCGAGTGCCTTCAACCTCACATCATTCTGTCAGATCCACCCCAGCTCCTAGCCCAAGACCTGCAGGCAGCGCCCACAGCTCCCCTCGTTTGCACCGACCTGGCATTCCTCATCCATCAGACATTGTTGAGCCTGCTTGCATCGGTGTCAATAAATTCTATGTTGTGTTTGCCGGCACACGCGTTGGTATCTTCGGTCAATGGTATGTGCTATTCGTGTCTGCTGCATTTGCATTGATCTTACTCTCAGGTGGCGGTAGGTATGGGCAAGCTAAACTGTACACCCACAAAATCCCGGGATCACACCAGCATGCATTTTCAACCTTTGCAGACGCCCTTCAAGCATACACCGCTGCATATCAGGAGCTTGAAGGTCACCCTCAGCTCGAAGTTCTCCCATCCCAATTGATGGAGCGTGCAGAGTTGGATCCTACTGCTAGCGATGATGAGGTCTCAGGAGGTTTTTCTAAACTGGGCCTGTATTGATTGTTTACTTCACGTGTTGGAATGTCATTTGAATTTGTCTGATTTGTGATCTTTGAATATTTGGGTAATCGATGTCAAAATGTAACTAAATAAAAACTGTTGTTATCTGTCTTCCTGCCCTAAAATGCCCCCTACACACAGTGAACACGGCACAGGCGACAATGGCCAAACCTATTGGCACGATACTCCCCAAGCTCCTGCTACATCGTCATGGGGCCAGGGCGTGCGTTTTCGACCCTGGAGGGAAACGTTTACCACTGGCAGCCCTCATTCCACCATGCTACTTCACTTGAGGCCTGACTTTCACCAGCTAGGATTGACCTGGGGAGGTATGGCTACCCATGAACCTGATCTGGACTGGTTGGACTCGCGAAACTGGGCTGAAATTCAGCGCAAGTCTTTCTCCTTTTGTCAACAACAAAATTCATGCTAAAATAATCACCCGAATCTTCCGCACATTAGTCTATTGTTGCAGCAAAGATGCCATGTGGGCACGCACTCCACTCCCTACGTTCACAGGACCTCAGATTCAACAATGCCTTACTGTGATTGAGTGCGAGGTCGTGGAAAACAAAGAGCAGGAGACCGAACTGGAGAAAAGGATTGTGCAGATGCAGGAGGAAATGTCCTGCCTGTGCGCACAGGTCAGTGCTGTTTGTTCTGATGGGAATGCATTGCGAGCTGTAAGGGAGGACCTCTGTGACCTTCGTTTGATCGCACAGGCTTGGCTTGGGGATGCTTAACTGTAGTAGCCATGCGATACACGTACATAGCAATGGGTAGCCCCTGAGATCTGAGACTAAAGTGTGCCAATAAGATGTATCGGAAACATTTCATTTTCCAACCATACAAAGTCATGATAAGCTAGGCCACATGGAACACTGGCAGCAGCATCGCAATCACATTGAAAATGTGAATATTTGAACTCTAGACTGATCCCCCTGCAGAAATTTGACCTAGCACTAATCCGGACATTAGCCCAATCACAGGAGGCCTAGCAACAAAAAACTCTGGCAACAAAAAACCTACCATCCGCATGCCACTGTCTAAACCTTTGGTAGCGCTCTTTATCAGCCAACTTATCCCGGTTCAGCTTGCAATACATCAGGAAAATCCCCTTTGCTGTCAAGTCACCTGAGGTCTTACAGACATTCAGGGTTGCCCAGGGTTTGGCCTAAAATTCAAGCCAAACCTGGGTAACCTGAGGTGACCTGGATGACCTGGGTGACCTGGGTGACCTAGGGCTAGTAATGATACTTATTAGATTAGAACACAAAGAACTTAATAAATTTCATTAGATTGGGCTGCTTATGTAATCATAAAAAACTCGTCCATTAGACTCAGAATGTAATGGTTTGTATTGAAAATATATACAATGTATACAAGAATCTAATCAGAACACAAGGAAATCAACAGTTTATTAGATTGGGCTGCTTATGTAATCATAAAAAAGTCGTCCATTAGACTCAGAATGTAATGGTTTGTATTGAAAATGTATACAATGTATACAAGAATCTAATCAGAACACAAGGAAAATGAATAGATTTAGTTCTTTGTATACTTATGACGGAGTTTTGAATAGATTTGAAAGGACTTGTGT
>RCHF01000809.1:0-21515 GCA_003987895.1 Neonothopanus nambi
CGAATAATTCTTGCTCAACCTTATTTCCGATGCAGGAGAGACTGATGGAGAGAGTGCTGAACGCTTCTGGGGTGTGCATAATCCTCTCAGTAACTCCACCAAGACGACGGGGCCTGGTTCAAGGCAAGCCCTTTTGGAGTCTAGTTTCACGTTCTGGAATTGGTTACAGTACATTGATATGGGTATGTCTCCCCTCGTGCCTTTTATTTGAATACTCTTTACTCATTTCCCTCTAGGTGTTATGCTAAGAACTCGATATATCTCTGCTTTGGGTGACTGTAATAAGCAGACCGAAGCTCATAAAGGACTTACAAGAAATCTTCCAGCCAAATTGGTGCAGGAGTGGGAGCAGCTGTGTGAGGATTGGGAACAAGCAGCGTACCCCAAGTTGAGCATTGTCAATCCTTTCGAAGTCAAGAGAGAATGTATGTATATTCTCGATTTCTACATACACTCCTAGCTTATGCTTCTTCAGATGTGAGCGAGGCCCAAGCACTGCAGCAGTTAGAGTTGGAGGAAGAGAAGCGGTTATGTGAGGGAGGGGTGCAATATCACTCTATTGGTCCAGCTGCATTTATTTCGTTGGGGTTGGAACTATGGGATTCTCAGTGAGTTCTATTAACTTCTACCTTCCTGACATTGCTAAGCTCTTTCTTTGACAGATATAAGCTCAATCAGCAAATTTCCGAAAAGGAAAGGGAAAATACGGATCACCAAGCTACAAAGCTATTGCAACAATGGAACTCGTTACGCCACCGTCTCCTGATTTTCGAGCAACTGCGTCCCATTTATATGCCTGGCCTCCTCAAATATCTGACAGACACCAATCAAAGTAGCGACTCGCGTGATGCACACCCCGAGAACATGAAGCTTTGGATGCCGTCCGAACTCCCTACCAATTGCGTTGACAGCATATGCATGCCCAGCCTGCGAGATATCGAAGCTAAGCTGCAAGTTGCAAGGTGCAACGACTCGCTAGATGGTATTCAGCAGGTGCTGCGTATGAAGTCGAGGATGATTCTTTTCAAGAACACCAACGTTCGTGGGCAATGGGAGTCTGGTCATTCTCAGGAAGTCATCAATCGAGTGCATTCCCGGGCGCGTGCCTTCGCGCAGCGATATCGAAGCTCTCGAGCTGCCTATCATGCATTGATGGGCCCAGGAGACTGGGAAAAAACACTACGTGTGCTCAATGACACCAACTTACAAAGCTATTCCGATCCTGCATTAGTGAGGGTGGGTCCTGGTCGACGAGGCACTGATGAAGAGGTAGAGGGGGAGCTGGAGGTGCAGCCCATCATGCCAGGTGCTGGTATCAATCTCATTCCTCCGGATCGCCGGGAATTGTGTCATAGAGAGCAGCACGGAACCGGTGAAACACACAAAGAATTATCTTGGATTTGGACGGCAGCTGGGATGATTGATATTGAACATGGTGTCGACGACGACGATTTATTGCGTTCAGAATGGTGCAAGAGTCGAGCTAGGGTTAAGCGAGCCTCGGAGGAGGTTGAGATGGTGAAGGAGGAGATGAGGCGAACGTTACGATACCTTGAGTGGCGGGCAACACAGTGGGATTTGTGTCTAGATGGCAAAGGGGAGGTCGAGTCGGCACTGAAGGAGGGGCTGGCAGCATATGCCGGAAAGCAAGCTCAAGTCCAAAGAGAGCTCGCAAAGTGCTTTCTCGACGACTGGAGCAAACCACTTCAAGAGACTATTGTGACTGAAAAGAATTCAAGGTACGACAAAGAGGGTGCTCACGGTGACGAAGACGACAGTGAAGACGACTATGACGACAATGTGCAGGAGGACGACGAGGATGTAGAAGCACACGCGATGGAGTGGAATATGTAATATTAGTTCTGTGGTACCGAATATATAGCTGTTTCTGTCCATTTTCTTTGCATGTGGTGTGATGTATCAAAGACGGTAACTAGCAGTGATAAGATTACTGAAATGTAATTTTAAATGACACACTATATACACAACATATTCCTATTATAATGTATGTGTATTGCTCAGTAGTAAGAAGTGTTACGACTGCAAACAGAAGGTAAAGAACTAGGGTTCGATTTTGTGACACTGCATTTTATTTTCTGTGGTGGTGGTATTATTACTTAACGTACATGAGAGGGACAGTATATACACTACTTCTCCCACTGTATGTATGTTGTAGTAACTCAATGGTCTAGAGTGCCCCGACTAGAACCTAATGCAAGGTAAAGGTCTCGGGTTCGAATCCATGAGGCTGTATACTATTTTGTGTAGTGGCGCCTGATTTCGGTTGGTAAATATTTCGTATGGTAAGTGCCGGTTGCCGAAATGCGGCGAGAGCGGCAGGAGGTGAGTGAAAAAGTCACATGACATTATCCACCAAATATAGGTCGAAATGGTAAGAACCAACGAGCACTGGGTACCTAATTTGGAAAGTGACTGGTAACTACCATAGGTGACTGGTAACTATCATCTGTGATAAATGAGGGCTCACTGGTAACAACCATGAGATGATATATAAGGCCGGCGGAATCAGGTGCATCGTCAGAAGGGGTCAAACCCTTTTTCAGAGCGGTGATAGCACAAGCAGAGATAGGTTGGGCACCCCCAACTTTAGCAGTAGCAGATGGACTTCCACGGTTGAGCTGCTTGAACTTGGGAGTGGGCTTGGGCCTGGAAGGCACTCTCTGCCCAGATACCTTCCGAGCAGGCAGAGCACTAAAGTCAGAGGAAAGCAAGGCCCATCAGACAAACAATTGTTGTACGACTAATATAATATGAACTTACCGGTGAGAAGGGGACTCTCCCTCAGCACCATGAAGAGTACGGGAGATAGGGGGGGTTGCGAGAGTGAACTCTCGAAACATCGCGCCAGCATCCGGTATGTCCTGGTTGGAATCAGAGGAAATCCTGCAGCAAGAAAGGCCATTCAATTGAGAAAAGACAAGAGGAGATCTTGAAAAAGAGACACTCACTCGATGGGCTCAGCAGCAGAGCCAAGGTCAGTGGAGCTGACAGGTTCTGCATGCAAGTCGCCATACAGTTTCTTCGCAGTAGGGACGGAACTGAAATTGTGAACAGAGGTCAAAGGGCAAGAATCAGAAAAGATGGTGGATTGAACTCACAGCCTGGAGGACCTATGCAAAGCCAGTTCCACCAGCTCAGCTTTGACTTGGACGCGTTCTGACTGGACCAAAGTCCTGTCTGGCATAGCCTCGATTACCCACTTCTTGGGAGAAGAGGCACTGCAAAAAGAGGTAAAGTTAGCGCGTAATGGCCGTGTCATAAAGCTATGCTTACCTGTTTTGAGACGAGGCGTGGCGCTTTTTGCTACTGAGTACAAAAGTTAGCATAGATATTGTGAGTGAGGAGGCCGAAGGTGCATACGGGGATGCTGGACTGGCAGAAGTCGGGGCAGGAGCCTTAGCGGGAGAAGAGCGAGCAGGTTTCATTGAACTTGAAGTAACGCAAAGCACAGAGAAACCGGTATAGAGTGGAGAGGAAAGCAACAAGTCCAAGTCCAAGAACACCTGAATTTATAGGGTATTTTTTATTTATTATTTTATTTTCTTTTATTTCTCAAAAAATGGGTATCTAACCCAAGGCACTGCCAGAAAGTGCAGATGTCTGAGGGTCCATGGGGGAAGAGAGACCAAGGCGAAGTACCACCCAGCAGAAGACCTCTAAAGCGCAACCTGTTGGACAGGGGACCCGAGGGAAGGACAGAGCAGAAAAGCATTTACACTGACAGGAAGGCCAACTGTCAAAGAAAGAACAGTGAAGAAAATAAGCTTATGTCTTATTAGATAATAAAGCGGAAATTACAGAGTCTTCGTACCTGGGGATTTTATCTACTTTTTCTTGAGCACCAAAGCAGATGTGAACCAGATATAAACATTCAAAATCACATTTATTAAGTGAGGAGAAAACAGTAAACACTAGTAAGACCAAAGAACGCCCAAGGTGGAAGAAAGAGGACTACAAAGGACCCCACCCGAAGAGGTGACAAAATTCTGGGTGCCGAACAAGCGGAACCACCTGGCGAATCAGGTCCATATCTGTACAGGTCAGAAGCATAGGGTGGCAGGGACAAGGCCCAGAACAGCAAAATTAAGAAAAATGGCAAAACAACCAATCGGAAAAGAGGATGCTTACCCATCTCGTCACCAAGTGCAGAGATATGCTTGGCCCAGAGGACGTAATCACTTGCAACATATCTGACAACGTTGACATACTTAGTATTCAGGGGAGTCTGCTAAAAAGGTAGACATAAAGGTAAACAAGTCAGTACCAGGACCGGGAAAATTTGGAAAAGAAAGGCAAAGAGGAGAGAGGAGGGGAGGAAATACCACCAGACCGGGAAGGGAGGAAAGGGAAGACTCAGCCTAGGAGAGTTGTCTGACAGCAAGGTACTTACGTCTTCGTTGAGTACTAACACGGTCAAACCATCCGCGGTTTTGACATCGATATACCCCCCAAAGTGCTGTGAAGAGAAGCAAAGGACGTGAAATCCAAAAAAAGTCAAGGCAAGGAAAAGAAGTATAGACCCACTGTCAATATTTCACAAATCAGAGAGACCTTGGACCCTTGCTTGAGGGAAGAAAGGTGTTCTCCCAAGACGGGCAGAGCAGGAATTTGACTAGCTTGCAGAGACATGTGAGAGTCACAAAGAGGAATAGACAGGAGGAGCAAACTGTATTTATAAAGAACTTTGAGTAAGAAACAGAACCAAAAAGAGGGAAATTGAATTACCATCGAGCTAGACCAAGCAAAGAAGGTAATTCCGAGGGTCACTTGGACAGCTAGGAAGGGAGAAAACTGAAAGAAAGACGGGCAGTGTGCTGACAGACAGCCAATGCTTAACATAAGGAGCAGCAGCAAAGCAGGGGCACAAAAGAACCTTGGAGACTCATGAAAGATAATGAGAGGTCAGCAGGACCTATTTGTTTCAACTGACAGTTCCGAGGAGAGAGGGCACAGAAGAACCTTGCCCGACCTTAGAGAAACGAAAGAACTGGTTCGGTATAACTGGGACCAGTTCCACAAGCCTACCCTCAAGAAAAGACTGTTGCTCCCTGTCAAACGAGTAAGCCAGTCCGCCAAAGATGGACTAACATTATGACACACAGAGAGCTGGTCAGTCCCTCAGACCTTGTATTGCCAACCTGAAAGCCCTTCATTAACAATATGCAGGAGAGAGGCTGGAGAGCCTAGCCCAATCCAGGAAGGAGGTAGAAGACGCTGCACCAGAACTTACTGCTCTGGCACAGGTGCGTACTCCATGCAATGGTTGACCAAAACTGACCTGCCAGCCTCATATCTCGTTCCGCACCGCCCACAGCTGAGCAGCTGGCCAGACAGTGTGAAGGCTATGGAAACCAGGGTGCCGACGGCATGGAGAATGGTGGTGGAGGACGAGGAAGGGCTGGAAGAAATCGTGTTCAGGCTGCAAGGTATCATGGTATCAAAGGATCTGCCACCTATATTCAACAGACCTGGAAAGTAAGTCGCTTTTCAGGAGAAAGCAGGAAGGCAAAGGGAAACTGACCATCACCAGGAATACAAAAGTGGGACACCTGTGTCAAGCCATATCCATAACCGGTCTAGGCACTCAGGCCTTCGAACAAGCCATAGCTGGAGTAAGGGTAGTGGAGTCGGTGTTTCGCTGGCACATCGATGAGTGTCGAACGGAACCTACCAACATGATTACAACGTACAGAGGGTGGCCAGCCTTGGAATTGTCCAATCGATATTTCACGTCCAAGGGCACAGCCAAGAGCGAGGAAGCGGTACCCTTGTCATCTTTAGTTGACCCCAAGGGCATTTTGGCAAGCATGGCTGGGAATAGCCACGTACACTTGACCGAGAATGTGGTTCAGTACCAGGAAAGAAAGATCAATCAAGAAGGGGAGCCAAGGCAAGTCTTAAAAGCGAATCTCATCTCAGAATCCTAACCAACAGAGCATGTACAGATTCATAGACGTAAGCCCAAGCAACATACGTGTTGGCGACATTGTAGAGGCCCAGCTATGTTTGAGCACAGTGCGGACCGGAAAGGAGATGTTCAGGATGGTTGGGGTATTGCGATGCATCACTTTGCTGGACTCCACATTAACCGAGGTGAGCCTGCACGCGAAATCACGCTGCAAGACTAAAGGGAAGATATTGATTCAGGAAGCCAAGAAACGGAAATGCAAGGCTACGCACACCGGAAAACTGAAACACAAGACCGGTAATGAAAGGGAGGCAGCAGCATGGGAGAGAGTGAAGCGTGCTCGAGGAATCGAGAAGGAGCAGACCAAAACAGATGACGGAGTGGGAACCAGCAACGCACACCAGCAAGCCAGTGATGGAAACACCTTAGAGCATGGAGATAACCTGGTGGAGGAGAGCATGGAGGAGGACAAAGAGGTGTAAAAGTCTTGACCTAGATAAATTGTTAGTATTGTGCACGGTAAGACAGAAGAGCTGCAATAAATTCTTTCTTGACCTAGATATATTGGTAGTATACTGCGTGGCAAGACGGAAGAGCTGCTATAATTACCTGTTAGCTGCGTGAGCAAACCGCCGAATAAACACCACAAAGAAAGGCCACTCACCAACACCGAGAGAGTTCTTAGAAGAACGAACCAGAGGAGGGACCACCAGGTAACAAAACAAAAAAGAAAAAAGGAAACCATTTCAAAACATATCACACAAGAAAGGAGACGAACGAGCATAAAAAACAATAATAATAATAATAAAAAAAAACATAGATAACATACACACCACAAGGAGTCAAAAACACAGAATAATGAAGCAGGCCACACACAGCACAATTGAGGAAAGCACAGAGTCACATTGTTGCAAGGGAACTACAAACGAGAGTGGACATAACACTAGCACAAGCGTGATACAGTCTACGGTGTCCACAATGACAGACATAGTAGAATAGCAAAGTACACGAGAGGACGGCAGAGGCGAGCAGAGAATACAAGGACCGGATGAAGGAACAAGGAGCAAGCCAACTCACACTCAGCTGAGGCTGGTCACGCCGGCAAAATCGGATCAAACCAGAGGCCCATATCAGGGGACACAAAATCGCAGAAAGCTCATCAGTAAGCACAAATTCTTCAATTCCATTTCATTCCATTTACGAATTCGTAAACAGTCATACTATATCACCAAAAGATAAGAAAGTGCAACTCCCTGCCATGGAAATACCCGAGCGACTATAGACCCTCTACCCCACAGGGTAGTGGGAATAATTACCATACTATGAATGGAGTTTTTGAGGCTGTAAGTATACTATTACCACTTTTGAGGATGTACTAGAGCCATGTGGCGAATGCATGGCCAGTCCGCTGCTCAACTGGTTATCTGCCAGTTGCCATAAAGGGAAGTGGCAGATAACATATTGCTCACTGCACTTGTTACATAGTCATAGAAATTCAGGAAAAATTAAAATATATTACTAGACACCATGAATAAGCTACTCAATTTTTTTGAAGGTGAGGAAGCTTTCAGGAGGTGCTATATATTCACAAAAGTACTCAAATGTTATCTGCCATGGCAGATAACATGCGTGGGAACCCAGCATATCAGCAGTTAAACTGAAAGTTTAGCGCAGATTCACAATTGGTCAATACACCTCTACTCCTACTCCTCCTATACTCGCATGAGCATGCCATATACTATGTTGGCTGTATGTTGTCCGTGATGGAATAAGCATCTGAATTAAAAAAATTTCCGGAAGTTGGAACTCGTTTGATCACACAGGTTCAACGTTCTACAAGCAAATCTAGCTCGATTTGATTAGGGATAGGATGTAGCTAATCTACATGGAGTGTGTAAAGGCACATGGAAGTTGAACAGCGAAAAAACTTCCAATATGACAGTACAATTCTTGAAGGGAGAATCAATCCCAAGAGGGCAATGATTGATAGGAATGGCTGTGATGAGCTGCTCCATTCTGAGCAGGACTTGATGGGGACCATGATGGGGATGTTGGGCTGTAGGCAGGGGATGCAGGTGCTGATATGGAATGGAAGGGATCAGTAATGAGATGGATAGAGTCAGACACTCACAGTATGCGGGAGCTGCAGCGAACAGAAAAAACATCAGTGCCGACTCCAATAAACGCAATGATCCAAGACTTACAGGCTGGAGAATAGGCAGGAGAAGTGGGGGCTAACGCGAGAGCATGTTATTAGTGAAGGCTCCAGGGTACAAATTCATGAGTAACTTACAGTATTTCGGCAATGACGGCGAAGTCATCGGTGACGCTGATGAATACTTGGGGGAGGATGGGGACATGTGTGCAGGAGCTGATGGGATTAGATCAGCATACACGAAGACAAGGTACGATTACAGTCACTTACAAGCTGGAAAGAGAGAACCCACACGAAGGGACTGTCAGTATACTGGACTAGCACAGATGAATGAAGGAGAAACTTGCTTGGTGAGTCTGGAAAGAGTATGATGTAGTGAGAGTTCGTGGACCAACGGAAATTGGACTTACATTGCGGAGATGCCGGACTGAACGATGGACTGGTAGGTGAGTAACGGGGGGATGTAGGACTGAAAGATGGTGATTGAGAACTGTAACGAGGTGAAGTAGGAGAGAAGGACGGTGACATTGGTGAGTAGCGGGGACTGGTAGGAGAGTAAGCGGGAGAAGTAGGATTGAAAGCTGGGGAGGTGGGAGAGTACGTAGGTGATGTTGCGCCTCGCCCAGGCTCATAGAAAGGTGATGTTGCACCATAGGCCATAGGTGAAGTAGCCCCACCAAACGGCGACTGAGGAACAAAACCAGGGGACATGGTTGAATATGTGTTTGGTGAGCTGGGGTTGTATCTTGGCCCAGCTGGTGACATACCACCTGCACCCAGAGGGCTCTGACCGAACCCAAGCCAAGGGAAATTTGCCACATCTTCCCCACCATTGACTGCCAGTGGCGAGAAAGCGGCCTGATCACCTCTGAACAAACCATCTTGCCATACAGGCGAATTGGTGTCATAGGGAGTCATGGCGACTTGCCCCAGAGTCATACCACCGTCAATCTGGGCAGCCAACGTGGATTGGACAGGCAGTCGATGGTCAACATTGGCATTCTTTACCATTTCTGTGTCCAGTGCTATGTCAAATGCACCAGTTCCCATTGGAGCCATTTGGCCAAACATCACATTTTCAGCGACACCATGACAGTCATCCTTCTCACTGACAGCAGCTGCTTCCATCAAAATCTCTACTGTCTCCTCGAATGAACATCTCATGAGTGCACCAGTGTCGGCGCGGTTGATACCGTGTCGAGTGATTGCCATGAGTGAACCTTGGAGAGTCATGAGGTCACAAAGTAGAGCTAAGTGCCTATAGTTCACATAAGAAGCACTGGCCTCGATGACATCACGCAACTCTTTCAAGATAGCCGCGCATGCAGCTTCGATGCCTAGCACATTAAATATCTCCACACAGCTGTTGGAGTATGTGCACGTGAAGTCAACACCATCAATACACATCACGGTCTTGAGGTTGATTCCATCAGTTTCCAGCACCCATTCCTTCTCTTTCTCTGTCACGATGGCACCATCAGGTGTTGTCTTGACAAGATCATGTCAAGTCAAGAAGACACGATGAATACCTTGAACACCCCGCAAACTAACAGAGTTTAGCATTGTGTTCTCAAGCTGCCTGAGGAATGTATCTTCTTCTACAGATTCCAGCTTGTCCACTTCTTTCTCCCCTCCATCCATAACACGACAGCGGATAATCAGCTTTTCTGTGTTGTCTTCACTCCAGATGACAAAGAGATCTGTCTTGAAGCTTTCTGCTATTTGGCTGGCAACATAGGCCATTGTAAGCTTCCGATCAAGCATCTTTGCACGATCAAGCTTCAGACGAAGCAGCCAAGGCGACTGTAGGTGAATCTTCGATTCGACCTCTTCATCAGGGATAGCGAAGAAGGATTCGACGAAGACTTCATCTTCTTCGATAATCGTGGAGCTAGGATCAAGGTTGTACCAGATCTCTACAGCAGAGGTGACAGTGTGCAAAGAGGTATAAGTCAATTCTTGTTGTACATTCTTGGCAAGGTGACGGTCGAAGCAGATGTGAGGGTCGAGATAGACGGACAGTGAAGGGGTCTTGATATTCGCCACAATGTTGATGACCTCCTTCAATCAGGGTACACCCAGTGTAACGTTTTTACTGGACACACCAGCAAAATGGAAAGTGTTGAGCGTCATTTGCGTAGCCGGCTCTCTGATAGACTGAGCGGCAAGAGTGCCACACATCTCGCCTGGAGTAGCAAGAGACTGATTGAACTTCACCTCAACTTCGCCCACTACCCACTCAAACACTTCCCTGCTCAAACAGAAACACTCGAGGACACGTCAGCATGCGAACATTGCTCTAAGATGCATCTGGAATCGCAGAGTTGCATTTTCTTGTGCCTCCTTGCTCAGCTTGTCATCACCCTGAACAATGGTGAGACGCCTGCATAAAGCTTTGACAGAGTCAATGATGAAGGCAGGATCGAGGTCACTGGGCTTCCACCTATCAATGTGGAAAATCTGCGTAGCATTCTGCACTATACGAGACAGGTTGACAGGAAGATATTGGTTGGCAGAGGGGGCAGTTCATGGGAAGATGAATTCACGGAGTATTTTGTGGTCCAAGCAGAGCTGCTGATATTCTTCATCGAGCTTTGTCTGCAATTCCAACAAGCTGTCATCAACACTGACTTGTAGTACTCCAGGCAACAATCCTCCAGCTGGATCCATAACATCGACACGGTAGTTGTGTTCAAACTCCCGATCATTGAGAGAGAACATGTCGGTGCTCTGCTCCTCGATGAACGTGCCATCCATTCCATCCTCCCCATATACAAACTGGATGAGATCTCCAAGGGAGTTTCTCACAGTCCCATCATAGCACACCATCACATCCTCCAGGGCCTTCACTAAACGACGCTGAATGTAGCCGGTCTCAGCCATCTTAACCGCAGTATCAATCAAACCCTCTCGTCCAGCCATAGCATGGAAGAAGAACTCCTGAGGTGTGAGGCCACGCAGATAAGAATTCTCTATGAAACCTCATGACTTGGGACTGAAATCATCCTTTGTGAAGTGAGGTAGTGTCCGATGCCGGAAACTGAATGGTATACGATGTCCTTCAACACTCTGCTGCCCAACACAGACAGACACTTGTGAGATGTTGATGAAAGTCCCTTTCGAACCAGCAACCACCATCTGCTTGACATTGTTGTCATCCTTCAAACTTTTCTGAGCATGCTGTCCACTCATGTCTCAAGCCAAGTTGAGCTCACACTCGACCAAGCTCTCAAAAGATTCACAGATAGTCATGCCCGGCAATAGTTTCAGACAGTCGTGTGTCGCATCCTCAATGATTTTCACAACATTTGCCTTGTGCCCCACAATTGTCTCCGTTATATAAGACATAGTGTTGGCATCTGCAATCGTATCGCCAATTCCAATACTGAAGCCGTTGTGAAACAGCCAGAAATTGACGACAGTCTGCAAACCAGTGAAAAGCTGGCATGTAGCCTCCAGACCTTTCTCTCAGAACATGACGTGCACCAAACCGCCTGTCAAAGCACTAACAGTCTTCTTGTCAACAATGCCAAAAATGATCTCTCCATTCTCGATCATCATGCCATCGTCAAAGATGGGATTCGAAGACTTCGGATCAGGAGATCGATGAATGTTAATACCACGAGGGATGGTAAGACTCAGGATCTGCTTTCCTGTCCATAATGGCTTCAGTTTCAGAATTGCAGGTATAGGTATTGTCCCGTCCCACTCAGGGACCCAGAGCAGAATGTTCTGAACCTGATTCCAGTCCAAGAATGTGTCTTGAAGAGTAAATTTACAGATGCCACAAAGCGTGTCCTGGACAATTCCCATGACAGGCTTGTTAGCCTGTAGCGAAACAATCTGCAATCAAGACGTAAGCGAGCATTCTTCGCAATGGAGAGAGAAAATGGCAGACCTGTCGTGGTACCCATGCCACTTGACTCAACTCTGCACGAGTCTCCTCACTTTGTGGCATGCTAGTAAGGAAATACCAAGATCATGTCTAGCAATTCAGTATAAAACCATGATGGAACATACTGCATGTTCATTTCATCACCATCAAAATCAGCATTGTACGGGGGCGTGCTGCAGTGAATACTGAGCAAGGCGCTGTAAGGCTTTGCACATTCTATACTTACACAGAAAGGTTCAGACGGAAAGCTTTGCAAAGAGTAAATAACAAATAATGAAGTAAAAAGGAAAGCAAGACTCACTTGAATAAGGCATTAAGCACACCCGATGACTCATCATACTCATCTTGTGCAAACTGGGCTGCCTATTAAAGAGAACGAAGCTGAAGATCGGAAGCCATGAGTTCTCATGCACTCTCATTTCAACAATGATCACTCACTCTCCATCCTTCAAGTGCTGCTCGACCCAACCGTACTGAAGAAATGCATCCGCACGCTTATTGTACCGCAAATCGATACGTTCACCAGTATCACAGACAACATAGCGAATGCCAGGGTATGTTGTAGGTCCATTTCACACTAGTTCTTGCAGGTAGGTGATATTGTACAGCATCACTGTAAGGAAACAAATTATTACAACACAAGTCATGGAATTTCAGTATAGCAACACACCTCGTTCAGGGAATGTCAGGTTCATCGCTATACAGTCATCCACCGGCCAGTGAGGCAGTCAAATTTAGAATGGCTGTAGATATACATTAGTCCACATTCCTCTACCAAATGTATACCCAGACAAGTAATATATATCTAAAGCTATCTTTGGGTGGTATCAGAAAAAAATTAGAGCTACTCTAACTCTCAGAATAATGGAAAAATGGAAAAGGTCGTGTTATCAACGGAAGCAGCCAACGAGTCAGTCACATCACGCTCAGATCAACAAAGATAAAGTAATCACCGGTTACTCTGAGTGGCTCGGTTTGCTGTCTGACGGTGAGTCTCCATCATCCCAAAGGAGATAGATGATTGATGTGACACTTACATATACTCCTCCGATGTCTACAATCCAGAACTTGAGCTGGTATGGACCTTGCTCAGGACCTTTGGCCAGTTTTAGTGTCGGGATACATTTAGATACCATACATCAATGTTATGACCAATTTTCAGTGCTCAGATCCCTTTGCTCAGCCCACTATCAGTCGAGATAAATTCAAAAAATGCTTGATTTTGGACTTTTCTCTTCCTCAAATATTCTACAATAAGAATTTCAATACCAGCTTGAGATATATTATTCAGTATAGATAGTTCTATGATTATCAAGCCCTCCCAGATGTATCCTGACCTCATGAGCATGTTGCCAGACACTTTGACTCAGTGACAGATGGTGACTCAGTGGCTGGTGGATGACTGTACTTCTCAGCACACCAACTTCATCCAGCTTGAGGTTAGGATCACCAGTGATCACAGTCCGGGCAGAGAAGTCGACATGCTTCCCCATCAGATTTCCTCGGAGACGACCCTCTTTCCCCTTTAACCAGGCACGAATAGCTTTCATAGGTCGTCCAGATTTCTGCAGTGCCTGAGGTATCCCAGCAATATCGTTATCCATGTATGTCGCCACATGGAACTGTAGCTCAATTAGTTCTACAGTCTACTCTGGCAGGACGTAGCAAAAGCAGCTTACCTGTAAAAGCTGCTCGAATTCCAAAATAACATGTGCAGGAGCACCTTCCTGCTCACATCTCTATACATTCACTGAGGCCTTGATGATATCACCAAGCTTATATGTCAAATCATCCTTGCTCCTCATTGCGCCACCGTCAACAGCAATACTTGGCCTTACAGGTGGAGGAGGAACAGGCATGACCGTAAGGAGCATCCATTCGGGGCAAGTGTAGTCCTTGGACAGTCCAATCAGATGCAAGTCCGAATCTGACATCTTTTTGAATGTGGCATAAACCTCTGATGGGGTCATTAGATGCCTATTGGGTTGCATCGACTTGACCTCCTGTGGAACACGATCAGCTCAGTATTCCCATGATAGGGAATACAAACCTCATCATCATCCTTTGGCTGCTTGTACTGTAAGAGGATTTTCAATCCTTCCTTTCGAATGAGAGGTTGGATGTGACCACAACTGCCATGGCCCTTCTTAGCATCTTCAGGTTCAGGCTCTGCGTCCTCGTCTTTTGGATCATCAGGCTCACAAACCATTTTCGTCTTGCAATGTGCCCAGACTATTGCCATATGCTTTTTTGGATCCTGGATATGACGAATTTTGTCTGTGAAATGTGGATCCGACTTATAGCAAAGACAACGCGATCATTTCATGGCAGAATAATTGAACATTTAAATGAAAAAGTCAGCCATTGTAAGGTACAATGAAATGACAAGGCAGCACCAACAATTTGAACCCGTGGTGTGCCACAGGACATAACCACACAAGAAATGATAAGAGGGAAAATATCACCGAGTAATAAGTGTGCGCGTCACTCACACCACAGACTGCTTTACAGCTACACGTGGAGAGACAATCCAACGCATATGGGTCGTATGCATGTTTTCGCACTCCTTGTTCAGCCCCCCATTTCACTGCACAACCTCGTGTCCAACCGACTCTGAGCGTAAGCAATGGACGGTGCAGCAGTCAAGCAACTGAAAACACACACCACCCCCGCCACAGAGCAAGCGGGAAGCCTCGATTGTCAAGGCATTCACATGATGTGGGTTTGGGGTTCACCATGGGATATGGAGAGAGCCCCCAGAAATTTGGGTAGTGGGGTGCGAAACGAGTAGAGGAAAGGGAAGGCGCAACTCACGATATCGGCTTTCAACTTTCCACAGTTTACACATATACACTCCAAGATCTTTTTCACTTTAATAATGAAACCTATGGATATACATCAGTGACATGCTTCAGAAACAGTGGCTAGTAGATGCACCTGGATGAAACACGGGCCTAGCCAACTCGATGTGTCCGAAATGGCCCAGACATTCTGCCATACCTTCACCACAAGTCTGGCACTTAAAATTGCAGTCTATGGTACCCATGTGTGGATCCATCAATCCACCCATCCTTGGCTTGTGTGTAGTTTCATCCATAACCTCAGGGTTCTCAATCTTGGCAACTGAGTAGGCTTTCTGTTGACCAGGTCATTCAGCATATGTCACGAGCAAAAAAAATTGTTGGAAAAACACACAATTTCTTCTGGAGAAAGAATGCCAAACTGCACCTCCTTCACTTTTCGAAGGGGAGCCGTCAAAAAGGCGAACTGATGGCCTAGCATGGTGAATATGAGACGGGTAACAAGTCGTTGAGCTGTAGGGTAAAAGGAAGCGTAGAGAACAGGTCTATGATTGAATTCACGCTTTTTATGCTGATTCTCTCCTTTGCTTTAGAGTTTTCAATGAGACAATTCAAAAGAGTGAGTCAGAGTTAGTTCGTGGCTCTGCCTCATCTGCACCTCATTGTGAATAGGTGACAGGAGGCAGTGTTGGAGGGACAGTGCCCAGGTGACCAAGGGCAGGGCAGTGACAGGACCCCGGAATGCCCACCTATAGGGGGTTACAGAGTTCAGACAAATTTTCAAAAAAAATGCCAAAATTACACTTGAAGTTCGGACAAAACAACCTCAGAGAGGGTGGACGGTCAGTTGGGGTGTTTGGACAAATTCACGCACTGTGACTCAAGTAGAGGCCTCAGTGGGCCTTGATGGTGCAGTTGGAAGATCACCATATCTTTGATTATAGTTGCAAGTCGTCGGTTCAAACCCGGGTTGTGGATAAGACTCTCTTTCGTCCAGATTTTCATGGTCTTGTGTGAGGTCGGCCGTTCCAGGCTTTTAACGGCCTTGCCGGAGCCTGTCCGAGCCCGTCACGTGACCTCAGGCCACTTGAAGTTCGGACATTTTCAGCGGCACTGGAAGCAAATTTGTTCGGACATTTTGGCCAGTCCCAAAAACTGGCATTTGGGAGGCCTTTCCGGGGTCCTGCAGTGACCTGATGGAATTCCACCTGGTGCCCTCTGGGCATCTCGAAGTCGCTGCCCCCAACTTTTGATCTGATGGCATTCAGGCCCAATAAGGAAGTACGATTAGATAACGATGGGTCTTCGACTTTTGTCACAGCTGAGCTTGTCACTCGAGGAGTCTCAGTCAGGACTCAGGACTCAGGACGTTGGCTGGCGTTGAACATGTGATGTGAAAATCCAGCCAAGGGCACCAGGTCACTGGTCAGTGCAGCGAGCTGCCCTCGAGTCACCGCCCCGCTGCCCTTTCACAGGGTCAGCGGAATTCCGCTGCCTTGCACAACACTGGCAGGAGGCGGCAGGACGTGGCTTGCTTTGTCATCCCCTGGTCATCGGGCCATTTGAACATACTCTACTTCGAATCTGCTCTACTTACTACTTAGCCCTTCTCTTTTGTAGCATGTCTGCGATTGCCGATTCGCAGTTGGCTCTGGGGAATGTCGTAGCTCGATGAAGCTATTGGTGAGCTAATATGGCTTCCTCAAGGAACTGCCTAGACTAATCTTCTACACTACAGTCTACAGACAAGGCGGCCACGTCCAAGTCCGGAGCTGCTCCCCGCTGGTTTTGAAGATAGGCGGTAAGATTCACTCCAAGTCGGTGCCAGCAAAGGCCCTCGAAGGATGTAATGCGCACTCTGACTCGGAAATCACGTTCAGTTGCCGATTCTCCTCACTCTCATATAATTCCATATTATACCCTGATATGCTAGGTGCATTTATGAATATACTTATGTATAGGTTGAACTGTGGTCCATTTGAATGAACATGCAGTTGAAAGTACTATCCTCTACCCCGAGTTTTCTTCCGAGTCACTGATACCATCATGCGGTCCGCTACATGCAAATCTTCACACAACTCCTCCTGCATCCGCGGTTTGGGCAGGCAAAGCCTCCGAAACTGTAGCCTCCGAGTCGCTGCTTGAGTTCGAGTTGTTATGATTCGCTCCGTGTACGACATTACGCTTTAGAGAGTATGCCCGGATAAATAAGACTACAGAGACAACTTAGCGCGATGAATTACAGTGGAGATTTTACGGGACATACCAGCTATGAAACCGACAAAAAGCATTGGAGTGCATACGAGCCTGGAACGTCACGACACCAATTAGCGGAACAAAAGTGACAAGAAACGACATCGACTCACCACATCAGTGACACGCTCTTGGTATAAGCATGAAGGACCTGATCTCTCGTTGACACGGGCTGTTTAGGAAAATTATGAAGACCTATGAGAACTTGATCCTATTTCGTACATACCTCTATATCCACCAAGGATTTTATATCATTGGTCAGGTCACTAATGGTCTCTCCAGTGATATTGTATCCTGGAATGTCTGCCAAGCGTTTGACAAGTTCGTCCGCAAAGATGACGTTGCCGACACTGATTCCAATAGAGCCGCTAAGGGTTCTAAAAAGAACAAAAAGCAACATTAGCAGTGCATTCAGAAAACTGAGCCAGCCAAGCTCACCTCACAAGTCCAAACGCTGTCGTCGCGGCAGCCATTTGGGCTACTGGCATTGCTGCTTGAAGAGCTGTTCGGGTTAACAAGTGAGTATTTCTCAAAGTATGAACGAAGCTGAACAGTACTCACCCACCATGGGGGTTTGGAATAAAGGACCCATACCAATCGCTGCCACGAGAAGATACAGTTCCTTTTCAGCTCTAAAACGCACGTCAGTAACCCAGCAGTGGCGCTCGCGTTCATTCCTCACCTATTTGATTGTTCATCAAGTTGAATCATTAGACCGAAACCAAGCGTCATTATGGCCTGTCGAAGTTTATGGTCATTTCGAACACCGAACGACAAGAGTACTCACAATCCCAATCCAAGTCATTAGTCTATACTTTCCAGTCTTGGCCACGATCCTCCCGGAAATCATAGCAACAATCGAACTTCCAAATGAAAACGGAAGCATTTCTATCCCCGACATAGTCGCGGAACTACCAAGGATTTGGAAATACGTTGGTATAACTGGCGTGATTTTCATCAGCACTACAGCATCATCATAATCACAAGTAGGCACTTACAGTACGAAGCCATGAAGAACGCAAACCCATGTACAAACACAGCCAGGAGCAGCGCCGTCGTCGTCCGCGATCTGAACAACTTTGGAGGAATTACCGGCCAACGCTTGGTGTATGCCTCGTTAATGCAGCCAGCTACGAGCAGCAAAACCGCAACGACGACCAGGACAATCGTTTTAGGGTCTGACCAGCTCGTTTCGCCGAACTGGAAGCCTACAAGCAGAAATATAATACCTCCCATGATGCAAAAGAGCCCAAGGAAGTCAAACTCGGCTATGTGTTGACGAATCGTTTTACGGGGCATTGGGTTGAGCTAAGTAGGGCTGTTAGGAATTCTGCAGATGTGGATTCGTTTTATCAAACCCACCTTCAGGAACCATAACAGAGCTGCAGCAACTCCGCCAGTCGGCAAGTTCTAAGACGGTTCAGTTTACTAGAGCTGCAAAATCCATGTGGCTACTCACAATCCAGAAGGCCCAGCGCCATGTTACGTGGTCGGCAAAAGCACCACCTACAGGATTCCAGAAGTAGAAGGGTCAACAAAGCAAGTCGAACATAGCACAGCTTAGCTGCTCACCGATCAGAGGTCCTAGGACAGATGCGACTCCCCACACCGAGCTGTCTCGCAGCGCCGTTAGTACCTAGCACTCGTCCAATTTATATGAAGGGCGTCATACCCCATCATTCCACCATACTTGGCTCGTTCTTCGAGAGTGACAATGTCCCCGATTGTGATGAGCATGAGCTGGGTGATTCCACCTCCGCCGACACCTTGAATGCCTCTGCTAATCAGGAACATGATGAACGTCTGACTGGCGCCGCACAAAGCGGATCCTATCAAGAAAATCGCTATCGCTAAGAAGAGGAGTGGCTTTCGTCCAACAATGTCCTGCAGTAATGCAATTTCAAGCACATTGAACATTGGTGAAGAGATGATAAAACGCACGGAGAGTTTGCCGTAAAGAGGCGTAAGACCTAAGTACGTGAGTGGATGTTGAAATATGGATATTCAAACGGAGCACTCACAAGATGCAGTGAGGAGATATGCTGTACCAGCCCAGGAATACGCTGATCCTCCGCCCAGGTCTTGGACGATCGTTGGCAATGCGGTTGCAACTACAGAAATGGATTTGTTATAAGGAGCTCAGTTACAAGAGAGAAATGAGATTTGGCGCACCAATCGTCTGGTCCATAGCAGCAAGAAATACTACCAAGCTTAGCTTAGGTCCCGGAAATTTTGATAAAGAAGAGTACTAACAAGCTAGCATGAGCCTGGAGTACTATATGTTAGTTCAGAATCAACGAACAGCAATGGAAAGTACCCAGTGAAGACGACCAGCATATTGCTATCAGAGCCATCCAATACGTTAGCTCACCCACCATAAAATCTTAAGGACAAGAACATACTTCTTCGGTATCGTATGCACTTCATCCTTCCTCCAATCTGTCTTTACCTCTTCCAGTTCAACCTTTATCTCCTCTTTAGAGGGACCTTTCTTGTCTTTCTCCGGGTCAGGAGCGTCTACGACCACAGAGATCACTTGAGTGTCATCTAAGTCTTGAGACATAGTTTTCGTTCGTTCCTTGTCGTTCGTACGCTCGTTTGTGCGAATCTGCTACAGACTAGGTGAGCACTAAAGAGGAAGGGAGGGTCACCGGTTCCAGTACCCGGGATCAAGTAACAAACTGGACCTATAAGGACTGTCAACATCTTGACACTTATATAAAAACAGCTGGCATTGTCACCTGAAGGAGGGGTGAAGCCTCGTGTTACTACGTGACCGGTCCCTTGAAGCTAGATCGCGAGCCCGAGAGAGGGAAGTAGCTCAGAGATCTGACCAAGAGTGTGTACTCAGGGCTACGGCATCATTGCTTTCTCAGAGATCTTCGGCTTCGACCGCAGTTATTGAATGGGGCGCCAAAATGCGAAACTCGGACCAAGCGGAGTTACTGCGATACGTTGAAGCGTGCGCGCGAGTCGGATGGTCTAATACCTACATTACAATGACGAACGATTGAGCATGAAAAGCATGGAGAAGCCCGATTGCCGAGTCCCTTAAGGGAGTGTTTGAACGATTGCACTGGTCACGTCGCATTATCCTTCATCTTCGTCGATGAATTGGGCGGCAGCCGGGATCTCGCATGGAGAAGCAGCTGGGGCATCCACGCATACCCTCCAGCCTCGTTTCTCTGGAAAATCATCGTTTGTGCATTGAGAACCGGGGCAACAAATGGCGTATCGAAACTGGAAGATCGCTTGGGACAAACAAGATATATCCATTTTGCTAGGCAGTTGCTACACGTACAACCTGAATCTGAGTAGAGACATCGCGTCAAGACAAGCCGGGCAAAGCGGATAAAATCACCGAGAAAATAAGTAGAGGAAGTGGAAAAGACTGGAAAAGGGAGAACGGAATGCAATTACAAATGCGAATACCTCAGGTTCACCGAGGAGCCAACGCTCCACCACCTTTTGAGGTCACCAACCAACCAGTGTTCCATCGACCTCCGTTACAACAGTACATGCTTCAGATTTATACACGGGTTCTTCAGATTCCTCTCCATTGCAATTTTCTCCACCATATCCCTGGTCAAAATCACAGTGGCCTCCTCAGCTTGCTCAGCTTGTCCCCACCGCATCAACATCCCCATCTCATTCAGCGCAAATGCCGCATCTTCCACACGTAGATTCGTCGCGCGCGCGATGTCCTCCAGAGTACACTCGATTTTGAGGTGAGTTGTTACGCTACCGTCGGAATTGGAGGTGGTGACGAAGGTGCGGAGAGAGGAGAGTTTTTCTGAGACAACGTCAGAATTTGAGCGGTGGGAGGGAACATACGGAAGAGGAATCTGCGTACCATCGATGTCTTCAAAGTATGTGTCCTCATCCGCTGAAACCTCGCCGTCCCACCCTTTGTTCCTCTTCCGTCGTTTTGGAGTAATGCTGTCATCGGAAGAGGACTCCCGTGTCGGACTGCGAAGGTCAGGAGGATTACCTTTAGTAATGAGTGGCTCCGGACCTGCTGAGAGAGGCATGACAGAGAGTAGCCTCCTGTTTTGAAGTGAGAATAGTCAATACAGACGAGCAAGAGATAAGAAGGGTTTTAACCTGAAAAACCTGATCAGTGTAGAGACCCAATAGGCAAGATAACTTCGCAGTCCTAGGTCAGAGAGAGGACGCTCGGGAGTGCCGACCTTTCCTGCGCGTCTAGAGAGTTCATAACCTATACAATGTCAATAACGCAGAAGACAAGATTGGATAAAGGTACGCACTGAACTCAATCATTAGTATTCCAAAGCCTTTTCGTTGAAAAGGCGGTAACGTTATGATGCAAGCCAGGTTGTAATCGTCGTACGACACTTTCTCCTGTATTTACTTGAGAGTTAACGGGCTCTCATATAAGAGTTGGGGTCGTACCTTGGAGAAAAACCCGAGCATGTGGTCACTTTTAGATGTCGCGTCGGTAAGGATGTAGAATAAGACTAG
>RCHF01000811.1:0-13108 GCA_003987895.1 Neonothopanus nambi
GTTATAATGTGTCAACCCTAGCTGCTAGAATAAAGATTCAACAAGGGTAGTTGTCCTTAGATATGGAACGTTCTATGAGGGTAGTAGCCCTTAGAGCCTATAGAGGGCCTTTTTGGCAGGTTAGGGCAGTTGCCCTTGCACCCAAAAAGGGAAGCGTCACAGGTCACTTTCCATTACTTTCCGTCACTGCTGTCACATTTGTCACTGGCCGTCACCTTTCCGGTAGTTGCCGGTGCAGAAATAATGTCACGTGACCTCCAAAAAATATTTTCGTCCCCGATTTGGATTCTGGTCCGAATGGTGTTGGCCTCGCCCGAAATGCCCGAATTTTGGGCGTCTTTTTCCAAGTGACGCTCAGGAGCGCTTGCTGGCGCTTTCTCCGGGCATATCGGGCATGGTCGACACCTGCAGTATCTTAGCGGTGATATTGATACATCGACAACACATATAAAACACCTTTAACCTTGCCCTCCGAGGGATTTTATATCATACATAATTAGTATACTGCCAACAGAAGAGCCTGATAACCTCTATTTAATGTATACAATATGTATTTCGGTATAGTCTAGTGGTTGTACTGTTGGCTTCCCAGCCGTCGCTTAGTAGTAAGTAGTATGATGTTCGAGGGTTCGAGCCTTTGATCCTGCATTTGATTTTTCTCTTTTTAGGCGCCGCCTGCATTTCTTTAAACTTTTCTAAGTTCTCAAACACTTGACTCCTATTTTCTAAGTCTTCATGCATGCTCAAGTAAGCAGGAAAAGAAAAAAACTCTAATTCATTCAAAAAAACAAACTAAACAAAGCCATCAAACTACTCGGGAGGGTGATCAGGAAGCAGGTGTCTCAGGACGAAGCACACATCTCGTACAGCGGACGAAATAACCCTTTCCTCTTCGTTTTTCCGCTCCATTTCCCTTCCAGTACGACTAGACATCCTGTCAGCTAAATATATCCAAAACGAAAGCGCCGCGACTACGACCGAGAGTCCGTTAGCACCAGAGCGAGACAAGATCTCCCAATCCCCCCTGGCAGCCTCCTCATCCTCGTAACTGTCCGGAACCGGCTTATGATCTACGAACGAACCTTGATGCCACTCCGGCTGTAGCAGCTCCCACCATTCCCAAAAAGCTTTCCCTACCGCCATTGAATCAGCGCGAATTGGCCGCCACTCTGGTCGTCTTGCCCTAGCAATCCAATCTCCAACGCATACTGGTCGTCGATCCGCTCTGAGGTTGGTGGACTTGGCAAATCCGTGCGAAGTTTCGAACCTGGCCCATAACACCACCAGCTCCTTCCAGTTCTTTATGCCATCGTATGGCACACCTTTCGCGAGCGTGAGAGTGTTCGTGGCGTAGAGCGGGGCGTTCTCGTCGAGGATGGGCATGTCGTCGTCGTCAACGGTGACGCCGAACACCGAGCTTGAGGACTTGCTGGATGGGGACCCGGGTGCTTTCCTGCGCATCTTTTTGGAACCTGACTTGGCCTTGCCAACGTCGTTCTCCCTCCCCTTCCCCGTTGCAGTTGCAACTTCTCCCCCCGCCTCAGCTTCATCCTTCCGCTTTCTCTTCTTCCCCGCTACCCCTACTTTCGTACTCCCACGCGGAGCTGGTTCTGGTGAACCAGTAGGTGTTGGGATGGGTGTAGTTGGCTCAGCGGCGCCAGCTACTGTCGCAGTTTGCAATGAGTCCTTCTTTGATTGGACTTTATGATCTGATTTGGAAGCAGGAGTCGGAATACGGCTAGGAGGATCGGATGACGATGGAGCATTCGGTACAGAGTCGCGGTTGGATGAGGAAAGTTGCCCAGGAGAAGTAACTGGCTTCGACGGCGCAGGAGGTTTCGAACCATTTGCAGGAATGGGGGGGGCAGGTTGGGATTGGTCAAGAGATGCCTCTCGACGTGGCACGGAAGGAGCTGGTGTCGAATTCGAAGTCGCTACACGCGAGCCCTCCGTCGCAGACCAGCTGAACACGTCAGCATCACCCTCGAGCTCTTTCATGAGCTTGTCTTCAAACTCGCTCGGGAGAGCACGCTGCTCACAATCTTCTTCAGCTGAAAGTAATTGTCAGAACCTTGATATCCAAGAAAAAAAACAAGTACTCACTATAACACTTTTGTAAGAACCTCCCCATACTCGGGAAAACATACTTCTCCCATGCCATGTACTCCGATAGACCAAAATTTTGCTTTACATCTCCACGAGTTGTCCCTGAATGCACGCTGAAAGAAAAACGTCAGTAATTCAACCATACAAATGATTCAAAAAAAACATACGTTATGATGTTGAGTCGACCGCCGTCAATCGGCTCAGGACCCCCAGCAATGAAGGAACACTTCCAGCCAGTGCGTTCGCACACCCCGTCCAGGATAGGCTTCATGAATCGAGCCAGATTGTTGATAGACCTGTAGCAACGTCAGCCTCAGAATCAGGAACGACCGATTATATACTCACCGTTGATAGTCCTCTGGTTTTGTCGACGGTTCACCTTTTAGCTTCCCCTCATACTCCTTGAGATCTTCCTCGTGTTTCTTCCCAGCCTGCGCCTCCCACTGCTTCTGCTCTGCCTGTGTCAGCTTAGCCCATTCACGCGATACGACCTCCTGATATAATTTTGCCATATCCCCACGCTTCGCCGCTTTCTTCGCCTCTTCATAGAGCTGCGAAATAGAGTCGTCGTGCTCCTTCGCCCAGACCAGCTTCGCCGCTTTTCGTCGTGGTTTTGCCAAGCATGCGCCATCGGTGAGTTTCATCAACAGGAAAGAGAAGGAGTTGACCTCGTCTTCCTTCTTCATCTCAAGGTCGTTCTGTTTGCGATAGGTATTCTTGAGGTAGCGCTCAATTTGCTGTGGGAAGAAAACAAGGTTGGTCACGGTCAGTCGCGTCGCGTTCGACATCGTTTATGTCATTATGAGCCACTCACCTCTCGACGCAGTTTCAACGTCGCCTGATGCTCTTTGTATTTCTTGCAAGCCTCAGCGTCTTTCTCATCAGGCACAGGGTACTCGACACTTGGTTTGTTGTCGTCGACAGCATCTAGTTCTTCTTGAGGTCTCTCCACATCCATCGGCAGAGCAACAGGCCAGCGATTGAAGAACAAGCGCCGTATG
The DNA here is from genome assembly GCA_003987895.1 of Neonothopanus nambi. NCBI lineage: Eukaryota > Fungi > Basidiomycota > Agaricomycetes > Agaricales > Omphalotaceae > Neonothopanus > Neonothopanus nambi. The sequence continues at coordinate 3,108 of RCHF01000811.1, forward strand.
TCATCGACACAGTCCTTGGCTGTCCCTCCTCGCACTGCAGCGTCATATCGCGGATACAACGAATCAAGAAACGCTTTCCGTTGACCTTTGAAGGTCGGCAGATGTGGCATCGCAATTTCTCTGTGAGTTTTCTCAGTTGCAAAATAATATGTACAGGGCGTCGCTCTCGCTCACCTCTGATCTTGTTTTCACGAAGCCCTTCCTGGCCTTTTCCACCCAGATGGCTAATGCAGGTGAGAAACTAGACCCCATTCTACCGTGGTGGTAAATGAAATATTTTCTTGACAGCATTCACAATTGGGGAATGCTCGATCACAGGGAGCCTTGTTTACCAGGTCACATTAGGGCAACTACCCTTCACAGGGCAATTACCCTTGATTCGGATCCTATTTTTTTTCTAGATTTAGGCCAGCAAGTTCAACCCTTAACGCGCCGCTTGGCTAATGTGTCATTAGATTTAGGATAGGGTTATCAATACAACATATAACCTTGTGCTCTTACCATCAGTCCTCAAGGTCTTAAGTCTCAACATGCCTGTTCTTCCTAATGGTACGGTCTCCCCTCCTATCAGCCTCTTGTTGCTTATAATGAGTTAGCTTCTTGTACAAATTCTATAGCTCATAGGAGCGCTGCAGCTGGTGCTCAACTTGCATATCCGAATACCCATATGTTTCATGTTTAAAATTCCGACCAATTTTGATTTTGCAACCCAGACTTCCGAGTACCTCAAGAGCCGATTATTATATCAGATTCTGAGGATGAAGAGGACGACCGGCGAGTGACATCCGATTCGTCGTCTAGGTCACCCGTAGAACCTGCAGACCACCTGTCAAACGCACGCGTACACGGAATTTCACAACAACCTCCACCTGCGACTCTCCCGGCACTTGCTCACCCCGGGGCCAATCAAGATCATCAGGCTGGTTTGCCAACAGTACCCACCCCACTTCCTACGACGCCGCCTCCATCGTACGATCAAACTGTGAATTCGGTAAGCTCGACATGAACATTCAACGACTTGCCTGACTGATTCCTTGCATAGCTAGATTTTAGAGAAGATTTAGTGCAATTCTACTCGGATAAATTTGCACATGCAATAATCCCGCCTCATCAAATTCCCGACGCCCTGACTCTTTCAGGAGGTACGATCCCACACAAATGGTACGCCGTTACGAAAGGAGCCAATGTTGGCGTATACGCGGACTGGTAATGCCATATTTTTCCTGTTTTTGATTTTAACTCACAAAATTTAAGGCTCGCTGTTGCACCTATTACACAAGGGTATCGATCAGCTCAGCAAAAAGGGTATCGCACATATGGAGCGGCCTTGAACGCCTATACTGCCAGCTATAATGCTCGAGCAGTCGCGATCATCAACCGGGGTGGAGTTCCTCAAACGAGAGCAGAATTGCAGGGCGCCGGCTCGGATGTAGCTAATCAGCTTTCTAATCTCACCTTGTAGAAATTTCCAATGTAGTCTCCTTTCTTTGTACATAGCCCCGAACAAATTCACACTCGGCCTAGGTTGTATATTTAGCATGCTGTGTATCGCATGAGCTACTACAAACGGTGGTAATACTATAGTAAGTAGGAGTACTTCAGGGATCTTCTGTCATGTGTAATGAGTTACATGAAACAAACAGCAATAAGGCTTACCTTTTTCAGTCCGAGTCTCGGTTTCTGGGATTCCTGCTGGCGTAGGAGTGGCCTTACGGCGACGCCGCTCCCGCTCCTTCTCTGCCAATAATTGACGATTTTTGGAGCGGTATGTCGCTTGAGCATCATGGTGTAAGGAAAGTAACCACTCTCGGCGTTGTTGAGATACTTCGCCAGGAGTATCACGTCGTCTGTAAGGCGATGTCAGTCCAATTCTCACCTAACAAAGACAGCGGCACCTAATGCATACTTTGCATACTGAGTTCTAGATGTCTCTAAACGCGCCTCCCGATTCCTGAACACGATGTTAGTCAAGTAATTATACTGCTCCAATGAATATCTGCTACCTCAAATACCAACTGTGAGCCCTATGTCGTTTCTGGCTAAGTCGACGGCACCGCTTCCTGACGTCGAGAAGCAATTCGAGGTCCTCGTCGTCGTATTGATCGCCCAACCTATCTTTAATGTATTGTATCTCTTCCTCGCCTGTGAGGTCGTAGCGCGGGTGGCCTTGAAGTCTCCAGAGCCGTAAGTCCTCATCGCTTGGCATTGTGAGTTTCAGACGAGTGAAGATGAGAGCAAGGTCCAGGGTGAAAAGTAGTTTGCCGAGAGGTTAACAGGAGCTTAGCGCCCACGGAACGCCTGGACCGGAAGGACAGAATAATCACCACGATGACCGAATAATCACCATGCACCACGGTTTTCTTCCTGAATAGTTGAAATCTAGCTCAAATCCAACTCAAATCCAGCTCAAATGTTGATGTATTGACTGAGAGAGCATTTCAGATTAGTGTGGGCAAGATACAACAGTGCGTGAAATCATGGATTCTCAGCGATGTCAATCGGTGATTCAAGAGGAACGCGGTGGATGTACATGTATGAACGACTCCTCACCATAACCTTATGTCAATTGAACTTGAAGTCTCGCCCTGACGGCCATCCTAACTACCACATACTCGCACTGCAACTCCCATTCAAGCAAATCTTAGCATTTCTGTACCCCACATGAGTGAGTCACAAGCAAGGCTTCGTCGAAGTCACTAAGTCTCTCAAGAGTCACCAATTACAGATCAAACGTAGTTGATTGACATGCACACGATACAAGGTACAGGATACATGCACGAGATACATGATACAAGATACAGAATCACTCGTTCATTCAGCTAGATATGTATCTTTAAATCTGACAGAGTAGAAAACAAACCCAGTCCCATCTGCCACCGCGAGCGCTTCCTTTCCTCCTCTTCACAGGCCTCCTTGAATGATCGGGTGGCCAAATACTTCTCTTCAGTCTGGAAGCCATGGTCAACCCATCGGAACAAGGCGCCGGCGCTATACTGGGTGAAAGACATCCGAGTTTCGTGATCGCGAATCTTAGTATTCGAGTGAACGCAGACCCCCGAAGGAATGAAGATCAAGGTACCCGGAGGAAACTCAATTACTACTCGAAAGTCCGGGAGTACAATATGTCCACCTTTTGTGTGGTCATAGTTTCCCAAACTCCAGATAGCGCACCAGCCGAAGGGAAGGTTGGCATAGTCGATATGATCCAGGCAAACCGTATGTGGCCCGAAGTTGAACGTGGCGGCTGCGAAGACGCTATTGTTGAATAGTCGTCTGAGCGAAGGGTCGGATTTGAGCAAACTTTGAAGATGTTCGGAATAGTATTGGAAAAGTCGAGGTGCCCAGGCACGGAAGACACCTGAGGAGTTATACTGAGTATATCTGACTGTCGGAGTAAGAAAAACATAGCATACCGGTAGCAAAGCCGGAAAGGCGCTGAAAGGCCCAATGGTTGACAAGTCGCTGCAGAACCTTGGTATTTTTCTTGTTCTGCAGAAGGTTACCTGGATGCTGTGTGGGGCGGTTAGTAGGTCATACGTTTGGTGGTGCTAAGGTACGTACTTTTTGTCCCCCTCCATGTGAAATCCCAGTGGATAGGGCAGAGAATTCTCCTCGGCGATGGGAGTGGTGTTTCGAAGAAAGTTTACAGGATTCGCGGAGGGACTCCAGAGTATTAGTAGCTGCCTGAACAACCTGTGGCCAGTCGGCGTCATCTGGGTGACCGGCAAGTAAGACGACGGCACGGTTCTCATTGTCAACCAATGGTATTGTATGCCTAGTAAATGTCAGATCAAGTTATCAATTTCATAAACAAGAACGTACTGGACATCCGAAGCGATCAATTTGTACTGAAATTCCGACTCCGGCCCAACCAATTCATCAACCCAATATTGTGTCCTTTGCTCTTCAGTTCGCAAGCCAACATAGCCTGTCGAAGCCACCCCTGCTTGATGTTCAAGGGAATACTCGGTACAGAGGGGCTGAGCGGGATGGACGTGTTTCTGGAAAGTGGACGGCGGGGTGATAAAGTCCTCAGCCACGCGTGTCTCAGCCATCAGTTTTCGCCGGTGCTTGCGGTTTTTCTTGCTCGACCGCTTCGCGTGACCCTTCCGCTTGCCGAGCGTGGTGTTGACATGGGATTGAGGTGGATCGGGTTCTAAAAGGGGATCCGAGGGATCTAGGGAAGAGACAGAGGTGGGTAAGGGGAGGGATTCGGAAATAGGGGACGTAGGCGGTGTCGTGAGAGGAGAGGAGTCGTAGTCTGATGGGGGTTCTGGGATTTTGGTTGCATCAGTGGGTGCGCTATCGAGATGGTCGAGATCGCCTTCTTGGTTGATAATGGCCCGGAGGGCGGATCCAAATTCGAACGTTGAGTGGGTTGGTTTAATAATGTAGGGAGAAAATGTCGTTCCCCGGCGTGTTTGTCGACCAAAAGCTATATCTAAATGAGTGAAAGTTAGCAATCATTTCTGATTTGGTGAAGCTACAGATACTTGAATGCTGTTTCTAGCTGCTTGGCATTGAGCAATCGAGTTTTCAGCTGCCTTCGCTGTATTCCCGCTGCGGCGAGTATTCAGCGAGGGCGCGTCGAACACCGAGCTTAGCACAAGTGGCAGGAAGGGAGGAAAGCATACATCATCAAAGTAGTGTAATGACTTACCTGGTAGAGAAATATTGGGTATCTTCATGTTGGAGTTGAATGGTTGATTGGTTGAATTACATGTTGAGATGAGCGTGAAGGTCACGGTTGACGCGACGCGCGTTGTTGGACAACAACCTACAACAAATGCAACGCGTCGTCTCATGTGGGCTGTTGATAGCTGTGACCACAACTTACAATTGATTTCTGTCTATCTTCAATGAAACGTCGTTCCGAAACTGAGCTGAAAAGGAACAATGCCCGCAGACACAGAGTCGATAGTTCCAGAAAAGCCACGGTGTTTGCTAGGGAGGAAACGTTATTGTCAAAAGGCCGTGTAGTCAAGTCTCGCCCGGATCCCATGAAGGGAAGTGCTGCGTGGGCACCTTTATCAACTTGGACCCCGCCTGATGACAGTAACATTGGAATGGATAATGACGGCGAGTGGTACGATGTAGAAATGATGAGGGATCCGTTCGATCCGAGCGTTGTTCAAGTTCAAGCTTCTAAGCCAAGTCGCTCCAGACGTTCTGTAAGTCGAATGGCACTCTATTTGAATTATTTTCTTACTTTGAGAGTAGAGAAGGCCGCATCTTGTATGGAAAGAATTGTATCGCCAAAAATACCTGGACGAGCTCATCCGTGCAGATGGGAGGGGAGATTTTAGGGCACAGGAGTTGTGTATAGATTGCGTGGCTAGAAAGAAACCTGCAGAGGATGTTCAGGCAGGGGAATTTCGATGCAGGGACTGCTTCTTGCACGATATGCTCTGTGCAGACTGTTGTGTACGGCGCCATCGTCTGAATCCATTTCATGTTGTCGAGGTGCGTCAGGGTTTTCCGTTGTTCTTCTTCATCTAACTGGCTACACAGCGCTGGGCAAACGACTTTTTCATTCCTGCAAGACTCTGTGACTTGGGCCTGGTTATTCGGCTGAATCATCCCACAGGGAAATGCTCCAATCCTCGTTACTCACATGAGAAGCTGCAGGTCCTTCACACTAACGGCATCCACAACGTCGTCATCGAGTTCTGTGACTGCGAGCGTTGCGTGCCGGATCATATTCAGTGTCTTCGTCGCGGTATATACCCAGCGAGCCAAGACATTGTGAAAACTGCAGTGACGTTTCGTCTGTTGGAACATCTGCACCTACTTTCACTGGTTGGGAAGGGTGGCACCTTTGACTACTATCGGTTACTTGAACGATCGACGAACAACACCGGCGTTGGAGTGCCACATTCAAGATATCAGGCACTGCAGAGAATGCTTCTGCAGTGGCGCCATTTGAAGATGCTCAAGCGCGCTGGCCGGGGTAATATTGCAAATGGTGTCGAAACAACAGGTCCTGGCGATTTGGCGATCCAATGCCCGTCGTGCCCTTACCTTGGTATAAACCTTCCAGCAGGGTGGGAGAAAGCACGTCCAGAGGAGAAGTGAGTGCTTTATTTGCTTGTTTTCGGGTAGAATGTCAACTAACAGGAGCTTAGATATTTGCACGCTATGATCATATGTGTGGATTTCAATTTTCGCCTGAAGAACCAACTTGTGTCTGCGTGGATCCGAGACCCAGGCTTAAGTGACGGCCTGGCGTATTTTGTTCCTCGAAAGCCATACGAAAGTTACATCCTCAAGCACGTTGATGAAGAGGAGGTGAGTTCTTTCGAGTTTCTTATGACTATTTCATATTGACTCATGATTTGCCTCAGATTAGTTCTTGTGTAGGATTTGCAGCTTTGGCTCAGCAGAACACGCGATCGTCAAGGGGTTTGCGATACACCGGGGTTGGGGCTGTGACGTGCGCACGAAGTGAAATGATATTGCCGTTGGGGGCAGGAAACTTAGAAAAAGGGGAACGGTACGTGATATTCAGTTTGTCATACCCTGCTGTGTGTTGACGTGCGCTCTGTACAGCTACGCAAATTCGGATTTTATTGTCGGTTCAGCTCTTAGTCTGGTGGCCCACCACCTTCTTCTCATTTTCATCAGCTACGATATCTGTTGTCAGTGGTCCGTGAATTTGCACAAAAGAATGGAGGAGTGGGACGAACACCTGAGGATCCCTTCCTCGGTTAACCTAGTGCCGGTAATTCCGAAATTCCACCATGCGGCACATCGGGAAGAAGGGCATCACAAATATGACTGCAAACTCGTGCAGGGACTTGGCGAATGCGACTGTGAGGGATGTGAGCGCGTTTGGGCAGTAAATAACGGTGCTGCTGCATCCACGAAACCTATGGGACCAGGATCTCGAATTGATGTCTTGAATGACCATTTCGGATGGCACAACTGGCAGAAGTACATCGGCACAGGTACGCGCATTTTTTTATTTCATTGATTTGACATCTGAATGTTGTTTATTTAGGTAAACTGTTCAAGGCCCGATACACGCAGGCGGTGAAAGACCGTAACGCTCAAGTCGAAGCTCATCGCGGTTTGACGGCCTCGTTGCCAGAGGGATTGAAGGATTCCTGGGATGCACTTTGCGTTGCATGGGAATATGGGCCGGTGGATCGGAAAGGAGTGGTGAATCCCTTTGAGACCCCCCAACGTTGTGAGTACACCTGAATCTCCATACGCGTGGCATTGTTTAATTTGTTTACTCGGCTCAGTCATGTCAATTGCCGCCGTCGAGAAAGAGTTGGCTGAATATGAGGAGGACCGAATTAAGGCAGGAGGAACGTCGTACCATCGCACGGGTCCCGGAGCTTTTCTTGTTTTAGGGCTGGAGTTGGAGGAATCACAGTGAGTGTTTGCCCTTTCTTTGACCATGAACCTTTCATTAATTCCCTCTTTAGGCGCAAAATCCAGAAACTGGTGAAGGCGAAGAAGGATCCTACAATGGCACAGTCAACGTCGATCACGGAACAACGAACCGTCCTCCGTAACAAGATACGCAGCTGGGTCCTGCTACGCCATATCTATATGCCGGGATTATTTCAAACACTTACGGAACTCGAGCTCGGTTTCGGGGAGGAAAATAGCGAGGACGTCCAAGCCGAGGATATCCCCCTCTGGCTACCCTCTTCTGTTCCGAAAAGTCGCCGTGCTGGTACGTGTCTGCCGGGGCTGCCAGATATGGAGGCTCGTCTCCGCACTGCTCAATGCCAAGATAGTCTCGACGGGTTACGGCACACTCTGCGGGTGAAGCTGCGAATGCTTCTTTTCAAGTATGCGAACGTCACTGGGCAGCGGGGCGGTGTTCGTTCTCGAGCGAATATCGACAGTATTCAGGACCGGGCCAAGGTATACGCGGAGACCTATCGTAGAGCGCGCGGGGCGAAACTCGCTCTCTCTGGCCCTGGAGACTGGGAACAGACTTTCAGGGTATTGAACGACGCTGACGTTCGGTCGTATATGGATCCAGAGCGTGTGAAGCAGGGACCTGGGAGGCTGGGAACAACTGAGAAGGAAGTTGGTGAAGAAGAGGAGCCTCCGTCTGCTATTCCATCTGCTAATGGTGACGACATTAACCTTGTCTCGACGGACTTACAAGATCTTGAATACCGGCGAGCGCATGGCACTGGACTATCGAGGATGAACCTTTCTTGGATTTGGACTACGACTCGGGTGAACAATAAGGACGGTGCTGACCCCGGGGACGAAATTCTGCGGGAAGTTTGGGCAAAGAGCCGTGCACGCGCAGAGAGGGCGAAGGAGGAGGTTCTGAGACTACGGGAGGAGATGCAGCGAACCCTGTTGTTCCTTATTTGGAAGGCTCGGTGGTGGCATGACAGAGCGGAGCCGACTTTTGTGGAGGATGAAGCGCTCCGTGAGGGTATCAGGGCGTATGCGCTCAAGCAGGAGAAGATTCAGACTGACCTTGCTTCTCACTTCAAGTCTTTGTGGTCCATTCCTCTTGCTGATGCAGAAAAGGCAATTTTCGGAAGCAGTGAAAGGAAGGGGATGGAAACGGAGAAAGATTTGGATGACGATTTGATTGATGATGAGGGGGAGGAGGGGGAGGACCAGGATGAGGAGGGTGGGGATGGTGAGGGTGATTTGAGTATGTAACCACACCTACAGACTATGTATATTTAGGGCTACGATGAAGGGGTGGAATATTATGGGTAGTGCTCCTGTTGAGACTGTTATGTAAGCAGTTCGAGCGCCAAAACATTTAAGGAAGGTAGGCGCTGAAGCATTTAATTTGACTGACCGAAGGATGCCCGAGCCTAACAGTGTCAAACTTATTGCTCATCAGCTCATGTGATGTCCACTTTGCAAAACACGCTCAAATCTCGGGCATTTCGGGGGAGGCCTAGACCATTTGAACCAGAATCCAAATCGGGAACCAAAAAGTTTTTTTTTTGAGGTCACGTGATGATCTTACTGTGCCGGTAAAATAACACTCTGTGACATATGTGACAAAGGTAACAGAAAGTGACCTGTGACGCTTCCCTATTTGGATGCAAGGGCAACTGCCCTAACCCACCAAAACACCCTCTATTTAGGCATAAGGGCTACTACCCTCATAGAACGTTCCATATCTAAGGGTAGGTACCCTTATTGAAACTTCTAGGCAGCAGCTACTGGTGAATGTGTGTACCAATTGTATGTGATACGATGACTGTCGAGTACCGCTAGGCAGCACGTTTGACAGTAACAGAGATTTATAAGTACGTTGTGTGTTTAATATCAGTTGATGCACAACATATTGGCCAGAATAGGAGAGATAAAGACAAGAGACAGAGAAGAGAGACCAGAGGCGAGAGAGAACAGTAAAGATAGAAAAGAAATAGAGAGGAAATGTTTATTCAGCCAATAGGGCTGCTGCAAATTAGTACAAGGTTTATATAGTATTGTCTAATGGTAATTAGTTATATGGAGTAATGTCTAATATCAGCTACTGTTGGCAGATGTGAAGACAATGATTCCGTGGTTGCGTTCTATCAAAATGGGTACATGCAAGTCTGAGTGATTGAATGTCAGCCTGGAAAGAAGTCGGTATCTGAGCAGAGCATAGAACGAGTGACTCGTGAGTACACTCGTACTCGAACTCACAAGTATTTCTAGCTAACAATTTTGTACTCACACTTGTTTATACCTGTGAGGAATGAGTACTCGAAACTCGCAGGTGGTACCTGCAAGTACTCACAAGTACTCACAAGTGTTCACAAGTACGAGTACAAGTGCGAGTACTCACAAGTATCATGGTAAATATGTTGGAATTACTTCGATGTATATCATGGAATTACACTCAGTCAGCATTTCAATATGCTCACTCAGCTATCTCATGTAGAGCATGAGGAACATTGTCAGAAAGACAATATTTAGCGTAGTAAATGTCAGCAGGACATGTACTTATTAGTTACTTACAGCTCGAGTACTAGGAAGCATTGTATGCTCTGTTCTATAATTTACTT
>RCHF01000814.1:0-12749 GCA_003987895.1 Neonothopanus nambi
TGATGACTTTGTTGCATGGCCTGCATCTGGTGCTCGCGGTCACGTTGTTGTTGTTGTTGCTGGAGGAGCTGGGTAGGGGACATGTTCATACCAGAGGCGCCAGACATGGGGTTACCGCCTGCAGCCATGGAACCCATAAGCTGAGCAGGATTGATTCCACCAGCAGCGCGACTCATACCGCCTCCCATAACACCCATATTCATACCCATACCCATACCCATGGAGGGATTCATACCGCCAGCGCCAGCCATGGCCATCATAGGGTTCATAGAAGAACCTTGACCGGCCATGGGCATGTTTCCCATAGGACCGATGCCCATACCAGCAGCACCCATAGAGCTCATGCCGTTACCGATACCGTTGATACCCATAGCGTTGATAGCGGGCATACCCATGCCGTTCATCCCCATCTCGTTCATGTTGGCGTTCATGTGGCTGGGTTATGACATTCGAGGGGTATATGTGATAGCTTTGAAGAATAAATAATTGAAGTATATAGAGAAGAGAAGGGACTAACAAGAGAAGTTGAGGAGACTGTGGGGGCGGGGGGGAGAGAGAAAAAGAGATGAGTACTGGGGAAGGGAACACGGAGGAGAGGGAGTGGAGGGACGGAACGGCAACTTACCAGGGATCGGGACTCGGGACGTCGGAAAGTAGGCACTGTTTTTTTACCACCCAAGTGACAAAAATGCTTGCGTGCGGATAAAGCAGCTGGCGCAACAAACTGCAACTCACCCAGTCAACCAATCTGTCACAGAAATGTCACACTTTTGTGACACTGGGCAAAGGGTTAAATCACGTGCCTTCCTTTTCTGTCTTCGAGGCTATACACGAAGTAATCGAAGCTGTATACTCTTCGGCGGAGGAGGAAGATTGACAGTGAGTACTAGGAGAACGGGTTGCATAATGTAGATGATGTCATTTTCTCATTTTACATAAATTGCCTGATGTAGTCATCCCCGCCCCCCGACTCCCGACCCGACGCAAAAAGCGTGAGATAGCAGCAACTTGTTTCGATCAAGTGACCTCGGGGTTATGGGCCCCGCGCGCTACCACTGCGCCATGCTGCTCTCGATGGGATGCTTCTCTCGAAGTACCGTTACCTAAGACATTCTACAACCGTCATGGGACTACCACTCCATGATCCAACTTTAGCTCAACGTCAGTCTCAATGGCGCAATTCATTCGCACTGCTATAAACAATGCTTCTCCTGGGATTTCACTGTGTTATCGTACAGGCTACGCTCACCAGAAATGCCAAGCTTAACACTCCCTCAAATCCCTCACTATGAACCTGCCTCCGAGACCAAAGAACCTTGTAAGTAGCCACCAACATACAAACCAAACTAGCCTTTAGACTATGTATTTCCAGTGGACTACGCATCTTTACCCCTCATCGACCTATCCAAATCAACCACTCTGGAAGGCCGCATCCAATTGTCCGCTCAAGTTCGCGAGGCAATGTCTAACCAAGGTTTCTTCTATGTCATAAACCATGGTTACTCCAAGGCCCAGGTGAGCCTGGTTTTCATTACGTTTCTCATCAGAATATAGTATTTGCGTACAGATGGAACGTATGTTCGATATTGCCGACGTTCCTTTCTCCCAAGTGAGTGAAGAGGAGAAGGAGAAGTATATGGGTACACAGAAGGTTACTGGGTCTTATCAGGGGTATAAACCCCGACAGTATTGGGTTAGTAGAAATTCTAACTCTATGGTTTATGATATTCATAATCACTCAGCACATCGATGGAGATGTCCGCGATCAAGTCGAGAATTATAACAGTATGTATCATCTCTCTCACATCTACGCAGATATTCACCTCCCATAGTCAATCACGACATAACCAAACGCCCACACCCCACAGCTATCAGACCTCTCCTCCCCGAGATCGACCAATTCAATCGTCATACCCACATGAACGTTCTTCATCCAATCTTACGGTGAGCCTTGCCCTATCCTTTCCTTTCTCACCATAAGTTCCCGGGCCATCTCCGAGGTCTAACTTGCCTGAAAGCCTCCTAGCACTCGGCCTCGAACTCCCAGAGGAAACCTTTGTCGATATGCATAAATGGGAGAGTGATTCCGAGACTTATGGTAAGTACCAAACTTGAACGTGCCCGTATTCGATACTTACGATACCGTGACCTTTCTAGTGAGGTTTATGAAATAGTAAGCATCTTCTTCTCTTCTCTTCCCGGGACCGAGTCGGCTATTGTGTACAGCTACCCCCGCTCAAAGGAGGACGAAGAAAAGTCCAAGGGCGTTTGGCTTAAAGGACATACCGGTAAGCTAAGAAAACTTCGTGTTGCGTTGAATATGCTCAGCTGGCCAACTAACGTCTCCGTGCATGTGCCTAGACTTTGGCACGATTTCGATTCTATACAGTCAACCAGTTGCAGCGTTACAGATTCTCGGACAAGATGGAACGTGGAAATGGGTCAAACACGTTGATAATGCGATTGTACGTATTCTATTCTACTCTCCTTGCATTCATTCACCATGATATTAACGATCCATCCGTAGGTCGTTAACGCCGGCGATGCAATGGAATTCCTCTCTGGAGGATTATACCGCGCTACGATCCACAGGTTAGTTAAATCCATCCATCCCTCCCTCCCTCCCTCCCATACTTATTCTCATAAATACTTACCCCTACTCTATATCTCTAATCCACAGAGTAGTCCAACCACCCCCCGACCAACGAACCTCCACCCGACTCGGAATATTTTACTTCTGCCTAACAGAAGACACCGTGAGACTCTCACCTCTCACTTCCAGTCCCGTCCTGCAACGCGTAGGTATCAAACGACGGTTCGCGGAAGAGGGGGAGGCGCCTACGATGGGGGAGTGGAGGAGGGCTAGGACGAGTGCGTATGGGCAGTCGGAGTTGAAGAAGAGTGAGAAGGAGGGGGAGAAAGGGGTGGAGGTGGAGGTTATTAATGGGGTTGTTGTGAGGCATTATAATTGAGGGGCGATGGTTTCTTTTTTTTCGCGAATGTTTTTGTTTGATTTTGAGGATGAATGTTGTAGTTGTATAGTATGTACGTCGAGTGTAAGAAGAATCAAAGGTCAAAGCGGTGGCTATTATGTTGCCGGCGCCGCTTTGCATTATTACTCCCATGCTGCTTCCATACTCGCTTCGCCGCCCCAATTTAGATTCCACATGAAATCGTCTTCTTTTAAAATTATTCAAATCACAGACAGTGATGACTAGTGCACGCGAGACCACCGCCTCCAGGGTAACAATGCGGACCTCTTACATACTACATATACGACGTCAAACCTTTCCGGATCCCTTTCATCTTCAACAACACTAACCACCATGTCCACCCCAAAACCATTCAAAATCGACGTCTCCTCAGAGACTCTCGACTGGATAACCTCCCGCGTCGCTACAGCGCGTCTCATCCCGGACATTACTCATCCACCCAACGAAGAATGGGCAGACGGGATCCCAACATCCGTTATGCAAGGTCTCGTCGAGTATTGGAAGACTCAGTACGATTGGAGAAGTGTAGAGAAGAAACTTAATGAGAAGTTCAAGATGTTTATAGTTGACATCGAAGAAGCGGGGGAAGTTATTTCGTTGCATTTCGTTCATCATAGGTCGACGAGGGAGGATGCGGTTCCGTTGCTTTTTGCGCATGGGTGGCCGGGGAATTTTTTGGAGGTGAGAAAATGAGTGTAGGTGTTATTGTGGTGCTCGTCGTAGGCTTATTTCGTTGAGTGATTCAGGTGGAAAATCTACTTCAGCTTACTGAACCAGAAGATCCGAAGGCTCAAGCATTTCATATCGTAGCACCTACAATACCAGGTTTCACCTTCTCTTCCGCTCCAACCGTACGTTTCAGTCTCCTCTCTAGTCCAACCTCATTCTCAACCTCAACCTGGTCCTCAGAAACCCGGTTTCGGAGTATCCCATATAGCCACCACCTACCACAAACTCATGCTCCTCCTAGGTTACCCAACCTACATCGGCCAAGGCGGTGACTGGGGTTCCTTCATCCTTCGTTCAGTAGCCCAACAATACCCCACCTCCTGTACCGCCATCCACCTCAACTTCATCCTAGCCCTCCCTCCTTCCCCCTTACACAACCCTCTAACCCTCGCGTATCTCGTCCTCCGGTGGTTCACCCCAGACCAGAAATCCCGATTAGCGAGGATGCAATGGTGGATGAAACAAGAGTCTGGGTATTCTAGAATCCAAGGGACTAAACCCCAAACTATTAGCTTCGGATTGATGGATTCTCCCGTGGGGATGTTAGCTTGGATCAGGGAAAAAATACACAATCTAGCTGAGCCTACGTTTGTTTGGGATAACGAAGATGTTATCACTTGGACTATGTTGTATCTCCTTTCCGGTAACGCGGGGCATGCGAGGATTTATAAAGAAGGAATTGGGAGGGAAGACGGCGATACAGCGGAGAAGGTTCTTAAGGGTGTTGTGCCAAAGGAAGTTTGTGTTGGGGTTAGTTGTTTCCCGAGGGATGTGGGATATATACCGAAGTGGTGGGCTGAGGTGGGTATTGCGAGGAATATTGTTTTTTGGAAGGAACATGAGAAGGGTGGGCATTTTGCGTCGGTTGAGGTGCCGGAGGTGTTGGTGGGGGATTTGCAGGAGTGGGTTGGGGAGGTAAGGGAGAAGGGGGATTCGCATAGGTGGGAGGGATTGTTGAAGGCAGGGAAAAGTGGGCACTATTGAGGGGTTGGGCCTAGTCTCCCCCTAGGCAACTCTGAGCTACGGCGACCATTCTAGGTTGGGCCTCGGGGTGCGAATATAAGGGTTGCTTCTTCTTTTTGATTATAGGTGTATTCTTATATCCTCTGTCAAATATATATTACAGGTCAACTACGAAAATCGTCTTCCCTCATTCCCATCCATCCTCAACTGATATTAACGACTTCCTCCTGACATCTTTTTAGTAATTTGAGCGAGTCGCACCTACCAGCGCTAACCTCTTTTCTGTATCTTCTCTTCCAATCTCGTGGATGCAAGGACAACATCTGCGCAGAAAACATCACTTCTGTTTGTCCATCTGCAAGGCAAACATTTCTTCCCACTGCGTCGTCTTCCCCTCAAGCAGCCACTCCAAGACGTTCGCCGAACCAGTAATACCACGACGATCATAGTACAACAACATTCTCTCAAGCCCGTCATGGACACGCGGATCCAAATCCTCCAGCGTTGTCCCATACAGTCTAATCGCCATTATCCGCGTCGCTTCACCCAACGGAACCTTCTCTACCTGTACACTCTTCCCCAGCGCCTTGCTCGCTAGCTCACATACTTCGCTATACGACAACGGAGTCCTGTTACTAATCAAAGGATACGTCGCCAGAAAATGCTTCTCTCGTTCGTCAAGAACCTTTTTCGCTGCCCTAGCTAAATCGTTCAAAGCAACGAACGAGAATTTCGACTCTGGACTCCACATAGCTTTGAACACCGGTTTCTCCTGTTTCACAAGCATACCAACGGGAAACATATCCATGAAATGTGTCGGTTGTAGGATGGTATAATCCAGCCCAGACTCGATGAGATACTCCTCGACGTATCGCTTGCAATCATGATTAAGCAGCTTCTGCAGCTGCGAATGCATAACGGAAGAGAACACGAAATGTTTGAACTTGGTATCTGGTTTTTGAGACTCTGTTATAGCGGCGTCGATCATGAACTTTCCGATGGCGGTTTCATGGGGATGAAAGGACGGCCCGACGTGGAAGACGGTGGTGACGCCAGAAAGCACGCGACTGCACTCTGCTGGAGAGTTTAGATCTGCAGTTATGATTTCGGCGGAAGGATACGTGGATCGGAGGCGCGTGGCTGATGATTGGCTGTGAACGGCGAGGCGGAGATGGATGTATGAAGGTTCAAGGAGCGGGAGGAGATGCGAGGCTTGTTTACCGGAGGCACAGGTGATAAGAATTAAGTCTTGAGATGGGTTGGAAGGCATGGTTGGAATGGAATGTAGGTGCTTCAGGTGGGATGGGAAGATTTATACTGGGCCTGTGGTAACGAGTGACATCATGAGAGACGTTTTAAGACGTACATGGTAAATGGCCCAGGCCTAAAGATCATCTCTAGCTCACACACAGTTAGTATCTGTGACCGGATGACAACCGAAACTGTTACTTACTCAGGGTACGCCCGCCTGCAAAGTTCATGCATTGACAAATGGAATATCGTCAGTCCGCCGCACTAAGCCTTCAGGAATACAGTAGGGTATGGGATTTATAGCCTTGGTTAATAGTTAGCGCCTCATGTCCAGCATATTCTTGCGGCGTATCCGGCATACCTCCACAATGACATACAACTCGAAGCTCAGACCGTCAAGGCGTACGTCCCCGTCAGTATAATCAGGGAGACATTACAATCATTAGGATACGTGTGCGTGTTCCATTGAATGTTTCGAGTTTGATAATCGTCCAGAATCTAATCTCAGGGCATACAATAAATAGCATACGTATCAGCTTTCGATATCAGAACAGTCACAAAACAGGCCAGCAGTACCAGGGAGGCTCTTGGAAGGCTTTTACAGCTGGGAGCTTCAAATTCGCGTAAAAAGAGTGAGAAAGAACTACGTTCTCCAGCGGCACACAGAGTTTCGAAGAGAAACGTGTTAGTCACAGAGCTGAGGAGAGCTGAGAGCGCGGTTGACGGTTGAGCAGGGTTGAGCGCGCGGCGCGCTAAGACGGCACGTGATAGTCACGAGCGTGCGCCGAGACCGCCGGCCGGCAATCCAACTCGCTGGAAATTTGGCCCGATAGCGATGTATGTGGGATAAAATGAAAATCTTCAGACTAGTGTGTGATGCTATAAGTGAAGAGAAGGAAGCAGAGAATGCTAGCACATTCTCGTAGCTCTGTGTGTGCACCGATGATGTTGAAGTATGGGCAAAGGTCGGCAGACCTTTGGGCCCCAACAAGACTCCCTTCGTTGCAGTATGCGCGGTCAGCTGCGATAGGGCGGGTGGGATCAACCCGCACAAGAGCTGACCGTCGCTAAAGCTGGGCAGTCTTGCTAGAGCAATTGGGTTGTCTTAGTGAAAACTTATCTGTGTGCAATTGCGACTGTGGAACTGGGAGTGGAGGGTGGGAAATAAAAGAAGAAAGGAGAGAGGAGAGAGCTAACAAATAGCTTGAGGCTCGAGGACGGGCACGTCGACTCCGACCTAGGTGATGCGGCGAAGAAGAGAAACGATGGCCGCATCACGTGTCTGTCCGAAGACCTCAATCTGTTTAACGCTCGTACCTCACGCAGCTCAGATTCACAATCTTCAGACTAGTGTGTGATGCTATAAGTGAAGAGAAGGAAGCAGAGAATGCTAGCACATTCTCGTAGCTCTGTGTGTGCACCGATGATGTTGAAGTATGGGCAAAGGTCGGCAGACCTTTGGGCCCCAACAAGACTCCCTTCGTTGCAGTATGCGCGGTCAGCTGCGATACCCAAAACTGTAGGAGTGCAGCGACGCATCCAGCGACCGCGGATACCCAAAAACGGAAGGAGCTGCTACATGCCTTGTCTTGCTGCTTCCTAGCAGGACCCTACTGCCCAGAAGTTATCATGGTGTTGATCATGAGGCTTTGATGTTGCGAATGTTGTTTTCCAGACTGAAATAACATTTGTCTATAATGCAATCAAAGGTTTAGTACTGAGTAGAATGGTACCATGCAGGTGCAAATCTTGATATAGTGTCTATGCGGGTCGCAGCGGGTGCAGGTCTCAGTGAGATGGTCTATGCGGGTCGCAGCGGGTGTAAGTCTCAGCGAGATGGTCTATGCAGGTCGCAGCAGGTGCAAGTCTCAGCGAGACAGTCTATGTGGGTGCAAGTCTTCGATGGAGACAGTATATGTGGGTGCAAGTCTTAGTCACAGTGGAGATGGTCTAAGCAGGTGCATGCCTCCAAAGAGGCAGCTATGAGGGTGCAAGTCTCCAAAGAGACAGCTAATGTGGGTTGCAACAGAAGGACAAGGCCCATTATATGAGGAAGTTGATGCATCATGTTAAGACAAAGCCAAATGATACAATGGGTCTCGCAGTATAGCACAGGTATGGAGATAGGATGTGTTTGTGTAGAATGAGAATAAAACGAGAATAGAAGACGCACCAGGTCAACACTGAGCGGCGCCAACCGGGCCAACCACTGACTTCATGCTGGCTGCAGTCGACCATCTCCTAAGATAGGGTCCTGTTAGCCAGTTGAGAGGTCAGCTAGTGAGACGGATTGTGTAGTGGTTTCGAGCCCACAAAAGCTCTCATCAGGTGGCTACCGCTACCCAACTGCCTGCACTTCCAGACAGCTCCAGCTCATGACCTTCCGAGAGGGTGTTTCACGGTTGGGCGGATTCCAATCATGTAAGATAGAGTCTTCACCCCAGCAAAGCTTCGGATCCATGCGGCGGATGACGAGGGTGGACGTTCTTCTTCGCCTTTGTCCTATTCGATTTCCGCTCCTCGAAATGATAGGTACCTTGCCTCTTGATCATCTGCCTTCTCTCCTTCTAGCCACCCAGACTTCTCTTGCCACTCATCAGGTAAGGCCTAGTAGATGAAATAAAAGAAGAAAGGAGAGAGGAGAGAGCTAACAAATAGCTTGAGGCTCGAGGACGGGCACGTCGACTCCGACCTAGGTGATGCGGCGAAGAAGAGAAACGATGGCCGCATCACGTGTCTGTCCGAAGACCTCAATCTGTTTAACGCTCGTACCTCACGCAGCTCAGATTCACAAATAATTCGAAAAGGAAAAGTTCCAAAAAAGGAAAAAAGGAAAGAGGGAAGAAAGAACTTTCGTTACCTTCTACACCAATCTATACCTCTAAGATAAATATATTTTGAGTCTTTGACTGGAGCTACTTCATTTAGATCATATCTTGATGATTTGGAATTTCCAGTCTGCCCGGTATCTGAAGCTTCAGAGCTTTTGGAGATCTGAGCCAATACATGGTAGCTTCCGAGATGTATTTCTTACTTTCCTTACTTCGTCATCTCTGAGCGGGAAGGTATGCATATATGTGAGTTTTCTATGTGCCATCTATGTGTTGAAAAACAGAGGAACTCGAGTTGCTCAATTTTTTAAGAATGATCCACAAAAGGAAATTTCAGATACTGGACCCTGTCAATGGTTGACACGCGTCGCGCGCTCTCTCAGCTTCCACCACTTCGCATCCTCAATGTTCTATCCACTTCAATCTTGCCACTCTTGAAGCAAGTCCGTGGAGGTTTGGAGGCTGTAATAGGCCACTGAGGGAGCTAGATTGAGGAGACTTGAGAGTAATTAGACTCATTGGGTGTCTTCCTTGTGTTTTGGTGAGCTGTTCCTTCACTTCGTAGGCTTCATTGTTAACGGTCAAGTATAGTATCTACTATCTATATGAATAACATTTATTATTGAGCAAAATTTTGGCATGGAAGATGGAGCCGCTTGGAATCACGGCCTGTGCATTCAACCCTACCACAGTCACGGCAAGGATTTTTGCACAACCGTACATTCGAACGTCCATTGCAAGCTTCACCCTTATCACATTTTTTGCACCTCCTCACCTGCCTTTCCTTTCGCCTCACCGGTGGTCTTGAAGCTGCAGCTTCAACGCGTTGACCTGCAATCCTGCTCGTGATCTCTGCAACAGTTGAAACCCTCGGATTTGCAGTTATTGATGAAGTGGTAGTCGAAGATGATGGACCAGGCATAGGAGATGATTCAGAAGCAGCAAATGGTGTTTCGGGAATGTTCGACATGTGAGTATCTTCTTCGCTGGATGGTAATGCGATAGGGTCAGCAGTTGATGATATTGTTGTATCCTCCAGCTCTCGTAAACCTTTTGGTACATGATGCAGGGATAATGGAATCTCAGGGGCAGCTGGAAGGGCTTTGGTGCGTATAGGATCATTGACGTGCTTTTTGGCGCGTTTTCGCTCTTCAGCTGTTCGTGCAAGTGTTTGCTTGACATTTGCTAATGACTTCCAATCTCCATTATAATAAAGTCGAAGATGCTCAATAAGCTGTAGTAATAGCATCAGGAATGATCAGTGCAAATGTCAGTTGAATACGCACTTTATACGATATGTTTTGGTTGCTATTTGCAGTGGCATTCCAGACACGAACAATGCTTTCCCAGCGTGGCTCGGACACACCCAGATTCTTTGAAATCAAGTCTCTGAATAGCTCTTCCTCGTGCTTGTTGTGTATCGGAAGTACTGGCCGTTGAGTGTGTTGAAGGGATGCGACAAACCAATGCATCTGAGTACGATGATTATCTGGATTGTACTCGAGCATTCCAGACTCATGCCGAACCTTCTCAGGAATTGGAAGGATACCAGTAACCTCTGTTGTCGGAATGTAGAAATTTCCGTTAATCCATCCATTTGGTATGATCCCGGCTGGTACTTCAGATATAAGGTTGTTGCTTTGAAGTGTGAGAAGCATTTCATGGAGTTCGTTGATGAGCCAGATACTGTAGTGACCATTCCAAGGTTGTCCTGTACTGTTGAATGTTCCGACCTGAAAATATGTTAGTCTAAACCAAAGACTGATGCAACAAAAACATACTCGAAGATTGTGACAGAGAACAAAATCTTGGAGACATGAATGTACATGTCGAACTGAAACACCATGTTGTGGGAGATGTTCGATAAGATGGCGGTGAACACCACCTTCAGTGAAGTTGGTGCCTCGGAAGCAGCGATAGATTGGCAATCCACCTGCCTTGGCATCTATCCCCACTTGAGAGTACAATGCAACACCTGGGGGGTCTGAGAGAAATCCTTTCTGTATGAGTTCTAGTATGTTTCGTGAGACAGACCAAGCAGCTGTATTGAAAAGTGGTGATCCAGTCTTTGCATCTTTCAAAGGACCATATGTACAGAAAACTCGTTCAACAAGCCGATAGAGTTGCTCAGCAGGTGGGATAGTGCGCTTGCAGTGAGTCCAGATCCACTTTGGCCGAGTTCGTACCAGATAGTCCCATGTAAGAGGTGGATGTTGAGTCGAACCCCAAACCTCTATACGACTTCGGTCTGCAGGGTCAGGAATGAATATGGCATCACGCAGAGCACGGGTAAAGTCAACACGGAGGCCATGAGAAGTTGAAATATAGAACATATTGAAAACGTGGAAAGGATCCTTTTTGACTCGGCTCCGCATATCTGTAAGCCAAGGTGTCTGTGCAATCTTCTGAAGAGCTTCATCGCTATCTGCTTTACTTTTTGGGTCAATCTCATAACTGTCCAAAGGGTACGACTCCTGTGAATCTGAGTCAGGATGATCAATAGTATCAAGGAGGAGCGCTCCAATGCTTTCATCGGAAGCTTTCCCATGAAAAGTATGATCGCCAACTGACTCGTTCGTAGCAGACATACTAGTTTCTGGTGACGACGAGTGCTGCACTACTGGTGATGAGGTTGGGAATGTATGAGGGGATCCATGGTGTGTGGTGTTTGCAATACGCAGATGAGATTTGAGACAGACCAGCTGAAATGGCGGTTGACCAAAGCTCTCTAGTGAACGCTTTTTATGCGTGGAAATGATTGCACCAGGAATATCAACTTCATTAACCTCAATAAGACATCGGAGGTCAGTAATATTGATGCCATCATAGATAGATTTTGGCTGATAATGTTGAGAAATGCATCCTCGTGCAACGAGTCGTGACCTGTCATCACCATAGAGGAGAACTGGAGTGAGAGGCGCTGGTGGTGTATCAGATGGAAGCAGTGAGGGGGCCGGAATCGCAATCAGCCATTCATAGATTCGGAGAGATGCATATGCATCCAGAGCAGCATAACGAATCTGCTCCTCGGAAAGCACTTCATTCTCCCACAAAGTGCTGATGCGCTCGGATACATTCTTGCTTAACTGCTTGCCTAATGTACAAGCACAAAGATCAGCAAGTCCAATTGTAGCGCGTTTGACCATCAGTCATTCTTTAGCTAGCTTAGCAAGATCTAGTGCACCCACAAAAGTATTAGGTGGTGCTGAGATTGCTTGTTCGAGATACTTGAGATCAATTGCGACATTACGTCCAACCTTTACAATGCGAGGGTTTGAAAGTACATCCTTGAAGACTGAAGGAAGTTGACCACCAGCAAGCATAGCTCCAATCTACAAAATTGGATCAGTGTAATTCATTAATAACGAAGAAATGAAATGTACCTGAAGGATAAAGATTCTCTTACCACATGCGATCTGTACGATTGCCGTCTGGCCTCGTCCAGTTACATAGCCACGAGATGAAACGTCAACATTATACTCTGCATCGAGGCCAATCACTAATCCACTGCTTTGATCACAATCATGGTCAGGCAGCAGTTGTACAAGTGAGCGCATAGCATCATTGATCTGTGATGCTGTCTGGAGAGGCGGGACAACCACAACATCAGAAGGTATAGTGAGTGCATCCAAATTGGAGTGGTTCTCTACGGGATTGACACCAGCACGAAGTGAGGGTAGAACATGCTCCATAAACGGTTGGTCCGCCATATTATCGGTGTAACAGATCGAAGGTTGCGGATGTCCATACATGGTGAGTGAATTTGACATGTCACGTAAAGCCTTTTCAAACTGAGAGTGCGATTTTGACGCAACCAGGTCGCAAAGTCGAATTTCACCCTTCTCATTGGTAAGAGTGAGTAACCCAACAAATACTTGTACACCGTTAATCTTTGTAACTTGTTTTGTTGCCTAGACCAATCAAAGAAAGTATGAAATGCAGCAATACCCTAAGAGACAAAAACATACCTTGAAACTGTGAT
>RCHF01000815.1:0-17187 GCA_003987895.1 Neonothopanus nambi
GGAGGTCCTTGTGGTGGTACTCCTCCATTTCCTCCGTACATTCCTCCATTCCCTGAGCCATACGGTGGTCCTCCTGGTGGTCCTCCCAGTGGTCCAAATCCTTCCATCCTTGTAGGTTCAGGTCGGCCAGCTGCAGCTGGTTGCTGGTGAGCTGATCTTCCGAAACCAGCTTCAGGAGGTGTACTCATCATAGGGGGTGGAGGCGCTGTGTATCCACCATATGCTGGAGCAGTGGTCTGTTGTCGTGGTTCCGAATGATGGGATGCTTGCGAACGATGGTCAGGGTGATGGGATGCTTGTGAATGGTGTGAAGAATGATGTGAATGTTGCGAACTGTGAGGACTACCTGGTGCAGGGGCTGCCCAAGGGTTTCCTGATACTGGTGGAGGCGGTGGTGGTGCCGTAGCAGTACCAAACATCATTGGAGGCACCAGAGGTGCTGACGACGCCTGCTGCCATTGCGAAGGCTGCTGAGGAGTCGCCTGCTCGTTGCTTCCCATCGTTTGAGCATTGTATCCCAGCATTCCCGGTAATGGGTCAGTCGCATCCATTGGTTGTAGAGGTGGTTGAGCTGAACATTGCGATTCAGCAGCATTAAACTGTTGCGAATGACCTTGTACACCAGGGGATGGACAAGGTTGAGTACCAGGGGCCGTAGTCTGATAGCAAGGAGGTGCTGTTGCCCTGTCAGTAGGCTCATTGAGCGTAGCACCTAGTCGTTCAGAGGTTCCTCTAGCCCAATATGGATCCAGACCGTATGTTTGTGGAAATTGCCATTGCGAAGGTGTAGAACCTGGTGTGAATTCAGCTGGGGAACCATATCCTGCTATAGTGTGGGGAAGGTTCTGCGGAAAATGGTAACTAGCGTTCACCACAGCTCTACCATGATCGAAGTAAGTATCAGTACCAGGGTCTGAACGATTCGCAGGTGGAACAAATGTTCTGTCCCCGGATGTCGTAGGAAATGTACCACGAACCTCAGGTGGTATCACTGGTGGTAAGGACTGGTGATACTCCCTATGCTGAGTTCTTGGTAGCGAAAGATCCGGAGTACAAGGATTGATACCAGGTGGTAGATTCTGAGCCAAAGTGGATTGTGTAGATGATGGTTGCGTGACCGTAATGGACGGTATAGGTGTAGGAGGTTTCGTTTCATGGTGAACATGAGGTGGTGGACTCACAACTTTGACCTGCAGGGGAGTTCACACCTCTGGGTATTGCGATTGCGAAGATAGTACCTTCGAATCTTGTTCCTGCTTTACCTTAGATGAACTGGCAGCAGCTGAAGGGTCTTTGGGTGGTTTGTTCCCCACACTTGCGTATTCGTTTGGTATTTCGACAAGGAATGAAGAGCGATGGGTTTCAGCATGCATTGCGAACTCATGAACGATGTCCTCGTTTATGACCCCAACCTCTTTGCGAAGATATCGCGCTACGTCGTCGTATGATTTGGGTTCTATAAGGATTTTATGGTATCCAGGATTCGCACCTGGGATGAGCTGTATCGTTGCTTGACCCGGAACAGTATGAATTATCTGATTCGCGAGAGTGCCGGATGTGGGTAGCTGAGGAGACCTTCGATTCGCATCAACAGATGCCTTTACTCAAGGACACATAATTGACTGCGAGGGTGGCATGTGATTGTAGCGTTCAGCATTCCATGGCCATGTTGCTCTCCAGACCTGGTTGAACTGCTCAGTACCAGGTTCAATTCGTCGTTCTTCGTGAATGAAACCTCTTGCGAACACCATGTACGCATCGCGTTCAAGAGGCAAAAGACATTCCCATGGAGGTGGTCTATCTGCTCCTCGATACCACTTGCCCATTAGGCTTCGCATCCTGGTTTTAATTAATCCAATGTTAGGAGATTCGTAAGGCCAGCTCTCCCATGCGAAGTACATTGAATGGAGTTCATTGCGAATGCGTTGGTCTAAATCGCTATCACTGAAGTATTCCTGAGGAGTTGATGATGGGTCTCTGCTTTCAGGCGGTACTCCTTCGTGAATTCTCATAGTAGGATCGTCGTTCGGGAAGATAGGAAATAATCCTACTGGAACTTCGTCATGAGGGAATACACCAAGCTGAACTAATAGTGCAGGACGACCGTAAAGTTCTCCTAACACGGATAAAAAGAAGAGATAGTTGTGTTTGTTGCTGATCCACAACTGTCCGAGGGGAGATAACTCTTCCCAGACGTAGTTCGCAGTATCTGCAAGTGCTCTTATCCATGGTATCCAGTCATGGCGATCAAGTATTCCCACCCATCCTAGATTCCACAGAACTTGCCGAGCAGCTCTACCAGTGATTACAAGATTGATGTTGCCATTGATAATAGCACTCTGCAGCGTCGCAACCTCTTTGTTGACCAGAGCAGTTGGGTGAGTGATTCGCGAATTGGTAACGAATCGCAACAGTTGCATACTAGAGCCACTAATTGGTGCTAGCATAGCTGCTGCATCTTGCACTCACTGTGTAATCTCAGGGATGTTGTTGAACTCCAGTGAAGGGGTATGGTTTGATGGCCCTGGAGGATTATTTTGGGATTGCGAATCCACAGGGTTGGATCGTTCCTTTCCCTTGCGAACATGTGGAGATGGACTAGTCCCTTTTACGGTACTGTCTGATGATTGCAAATGCGTATTGCTACTGGGCACTGATGCATGAGGCGGTGCTTCGTGACTGGTAGAAGTACCAGGGGTAAAGAATTGTTCTGAAGGATTATTCAACGGAACTGAGTGGACCTGAGGTTGCGAATGATGGGAAATGTCATCACCAGCATTACTGGGAGGCAGTTCTATGTTACTTGGGTCCACAGGGGGGTTAGTTGATGGGGGCAGGTTCAGTTCAGCAGATTCTTCAGCATCTTGCCAGAAGCCCTCGTCGACATAGAGATCGGCTTGCAAAGGGGAATGAGGCCTTGCAGGGTTTTCTTGTTGACCCTGTGCAATTAGTTCCTCATAGTATCGCATTTGCGTCGTGGGAGTCATATTTCGTTGGAAGTAGTATTGCGAATCATAGAATGAGGTGTTTCGCGAACTGGGTCTATGACCGCGAAGTCCTCTGTGATGAGGTCTAGGACTCGGGTTTGGGTGATTCCCTAGTCATTGACTAGGACCTGCAAAGGGAACCTGCGAATTTTGAGGATTTAGAGGAGATGACATTGAGGGTGTGCTTTCGTGACGTGAACCCATTGATATCGACTCGTGTTGCGAATGTGGTGGTGATTGAGATTGGGATTCAGCACGAGTCGGTTCTACAGAAGTTGCCAACATTCCACCCATTGTTGTTAACACTGGGGGTGGTAGGTTGGCTAAATACTGTTACGACCTCGACGTTTCTGTCCAAGAACAGTAGTAAGCGTAGTGAATGAAGTAATAATAGAATACTTCACGATGAGAATGCGTCAAGACTAAGCCACTGAGCAGTATTTTGACGACGACAAGCAATAGAGATATAAACATGTTGCAATTCGATAGCGAACGGATAGTGTTCGCTAGCGAATATAGGTAGAAGTCGTTACAACTTCCAGCTGAGTGAAACGAGACGAGAGAGACGAGAATGAGATGAGGCAGAGACTAGAGAGGTAAGCAAAAAGATGAGTGACAGAAATATAGAGAGAAGAACGATTTATTTAGCCAACGAGTTGGCACTATTGTACATGAGTCCTTATATACTGCTTATTGTATCTAAATGGAGGTATGTGTTGTTGTATTCTACTATAGTAACGACGATCGCAATATGTTGACATGTATGCGAGTTGCGAATGGGCGCTCATGCAGGCACTTGTGTGCAAATAGGGGCTTACTGGTGAGTCTGTGTATCTGGAGCATAACGGAATGGAATTTAGGCGAAAAATAGGTGGAAAAATGGTAGCGTCATAACAGGTCAAGTATCTGTAACCTTGAGGTGACCTGAAGTGAGAGATCAATAAATTTGACTAAATGCATTAGATTGGACTGCTTATATAATCAGAAAAACTTGTCCAATAGACTCAGAATGTAATGGTTTGTATTGAAAATGTATATAATGTATACAAGAATCTAATCAGAACATAGAGAAATCAATAGTTCATTAGATTGGGCTGCTTATGTAATCAGAAAAACTCATCCATTAGATTCAGAATGTAATAGTTTGTATTGAAAATGTGTACAATGTATATAAGAATCTAATCAGAACATATAGATTTGACCAAGTTCAAATATCACTTAGCTTAGAGTGACTTTAGATAGTCTGTTATGACTATTATAGATGGCCACTTGGCTCAGTTGGATTTGTGTCTACTGTTAGTTGCAGATCTCAAAGTCACAAGGTCAGTAGTTCAATTTCTGATAGTTGCATTTATTAAATTTACATATTTCACAGATATATTAGACTATTAAGTAAATACATAGATTTTATAGTTGTTGCAATACTAATGATATACAGTCTTCACTGGTTGTGATTACATAAGAAAGTAAGTAGTGAGTATCTGAGAATATGTTTTTAGCTTAGTAGTTTTAACAAACCTAAGGTGACCTGAGATGACCTAGAATGACCTAAGATGACCTGGAGTGACCTGAGGTGACCTGAGACAACCTGAGAAGACTTAGGTTTTGAGAACAAAAAGGGGTAATGCCATGGTCACCTGAGGACCCTAGATTTCCCAGGTAACCTTGCCATTCTGAGATTGTTTATTATTGACTCTAGGTGACCAGAGGCCTGCAGGACTTTTGCTGATGACTTCTACACTTTGGTTACTTTTAGAAGTATTTTAGGCTTTAGCTAGCCATGTGGGAGCATGCTAGCTCTCATTTCCCAATGGTTTCAGACATGAAATATGACAAAATCAATGTCTAGAGGGCTGAACGTGTTTTCAGCATAATATCACAATGAATTACACAAGCCCCATCATTTGTAAGACACAGCCATGCCTTATTTTGGTTGCAATGATGTTACGAACAAAGATCATGACATTGCAACTGAAGATGCTTGTGTTGCGTACATCCCCCACTCTCATACTCATTCTACTGGTCCTTCAAGGGCTCAGGACCCTAGGGAGGGGGTAATGGTATGAAACTACCATTTTTCCACCTATTCTTCACCTAATTTCCCTCTTTTATCACTCCAGATACATAGACTCTCTAGTTAGCCCCTATTCGCACTCAAGGACCTGTCTAAGCACCCATTCACAACTCGTATACATGTTCACATATTGCAATCATCATTACTACAGTAGAATACAACAATACATACCTCCATTTAGATACAATAAGCAGTATATAAGGACTCTTGTACCATAGTGCCAACTCATTGGCTAAATAAATCATTCTTCTCTCTTCTTTTCTATTGCTCATCTCTCAATCTTGTTTCCTCATTTCATTCTCACTATTCTCGTCTCATTTCTCTCTTGATTGGAAGTTGTTTCGATTTCTACTCATATTCACTAGTGAATGCTACTCATTCACCATCAAATTGCAACATGTATACAATCCTATTGCTTGTCATCATCAAAATACTACTCAGCAGCTCAGTCTCAATGCATTATCTATTGCAAAGTATCCTTTTATTACTTCTATTGCTACAGTTAACTACTATTCTTGGACAGAAACATCAAGGTCATAACACAGGATCGAAGCTTGGGAAGTTGAGTTCAACAGGTGGATGAAGATTCCAACTGAGGAGCTAGATGGTATGCCACTTGTTCAGTGGTGGGGGGTAAGTTGGATGTTCTTTTTGTCTCTGCATTCATTCTGATGGTAACTGTCTGCAGATCAATGGAAAGCATTTTGGAAGCACATGGGTAGCAATTGCTTGTGATGTCCTTGCCATAATGGCATCAGCTGTATCAAGCGAGTGCACATTCTCTGCATTGTATATTTTGAGAATATTTTCATTATATAATGTAGTTCAATTTCAGTCATACAGTGTAGTTCAATTCTAGTTCATATTTTGGGCTTCACTGACTAGTTCAGAACTAAAATAGTTGTACTTTTCCAAAGTGAGTAAAATTCTGGAAGCAAAAAATGTGCCAGTTCCTAACACAATGAGGATCCTTTTCTGGCTCTCTTACATTTCAATGCTTTTGTATGTGGGGTACACCTTCTCCCTATTTTTGGCCATCATCCTGTACCTGATACCTTTCACTTCTCATACTTGTTGGATACATGTGAAGCCTTTCATGTCAACAAATATATAGACTACCAAGCTTACAAATTGATATTATAATTTCTCAGTATCTCATCTCATTTGATATTTAGAAATAGTTGGGTGCATATGTCAAGTATAGGAAAGTATAGTGCTCAAACAGTTCTCTGAATGAGATCAGACAGCATAAGTCTGTCATAACATGTATAGTATCTATACACATTATGCAGAATATGTTGTTTATACTGGGTTACAAGGTTAGGAAAGTACTAATGTACAGTGTTAGTACAACTACTACTTCCAGATTGTGTGGTCATAATCATGGTGGATGGGAGCCTTGCCAGAATACCAAACTCTATACTGAGTCCTTAAGTCATGCATCAACTCATCTCCTCGTCTCCTACTTTCCATGTCTTCTGGCATTGTGTATGCAAGAAAGTCCAGATGTAATTCTAACAGCTCACCAGTCAATTGTTCTGCAGGCCCAGATTTATCAACGGCAGCCACAACAGCGATACATTTTGAATCTAGTTTTTCCTTGTCATAGAAATAAGATACCCATCACACATGCTTGCCTGCATGGATCCCTCTGATGACCAGCAGCAATCTCTGTGAGCCGGTGACCAAGAATGGGTCACGAACCAGTTGAACTGTATTGAGAGGAATGGCCACCATTGGCAGCCGTGACATTTTCCTTCCCCTCAGCACTACTCCATCAAACCAGACAAGTCAGCGCTTCTGATCACCAAACAAGGTAACAACAACTTCAATGTCTTTATCCTGAAGACGGTCATCCAGCAACCAGGAAGGCACTTCGTAGCTTTCTGGAGGCTGTGTCTCACTAGTTGAAGATCCAATGTCCTCTGATGCATTCCACACTGGAGTCTCGCTACCCACATCATGCATTGGGGTGGAACTGCTCTTCAGGGTCAAAAGTGGTGCCAAAATAGGGAGAATTGGGAAAGAGTTCTCTGTAAGAATGGTAGGCTTGTAGGACCGCTTTAGCTGGAAGGGTGACTCAGGATGTGGCTTCTGGACATCCACCAGTCACCTAAATGTTGCTGCATCCACGATGTTATCATAATTGAACCATACACAGTCATTGGATATGTACAGAGAATGATCTTCCCATTGTACATGGACATGCAATCTGCTAGCGCATTCACCAAAACTGACATCCATGATTTGCCCGTGCCATCCCTTGAATGTCCCTCGAGTAATACAGACAACCAGGTCCCGCCATGGAACATGACTTGAAGGTAACCTATAGACATCAAAAGTGTCCAATGAGTTGGTAGTAATTGGGAAGGAGCTAGAGGTCGGAGCTGATCTAGTGACGGAGTTCACATGAACTATGGAAGTCTAATGTTGACAAATTAGCAGCACTCCTGTTTGCAATCAAATTACCAACTTTACCTTATGCTCGGTGACTGCATGAACTTCAGCCGCCATTGCTTGGAGAGGCCTCTCAGACACACTAGCAATTTCAGGCATATGATGCAGCACCTCAATGAATGGTGAATCCGCAGAGGTCCCGACTACAAAGCCCTCCGCACCTGCCAGCACACCGGATGAGATGCATACAAAATTTCCTGTTTCGATCACCTTCCATAGATGTCTTTTTTCTACTACATGATTGCCTTCATCATTCCCATTGGTGTCTGAGAATTTGACAATACACCGGTCTGAAAACACAGTGTGCACTGTTCCAACAGTCAACAAGACTTCAATACCAGCCACTTTGACACGTTCCCCTATCTCAAAAGACCATAACGGAGTACTGACAAGATCCAAGCTCGTAATGAGGGGATGCCCAGAATCTCGGAAAGTTTTTGCCATACAAGGGGGCATGAAAGTATTAGTATGAGAGATGCTACTCATGACAAACACCTTCATAAGCAATCCGTGTGCAAATTCCTGCCCTCGAAAATGAAATTGGTGGGTCTTCATCGCATGCTGCTTGACGCTGTTTGGCCCAAATACTGAACGTATGAAAGACGGAGAAAACAGAGCCTGAGGTGGTCTGTCAGATTTCCTTTTGCGTTTCTTTTCATTAGGCAGCAGTCGTGTGGCACACTTCACCTCTGTTCTCAACCGAGGAATGAGGAGAACTGACACCTCATTGAATTCATCTTCAGCCCTAAAGACCATGCCCACATCTCCTCGGTAGAAGCCTTTTACGATCGAAACCAATTCTCCAACTTTCGGCGCAGGCTTGAGAGGAGGGGCAATCCATTTTATGAGTGAGATCCATTGGTCTATGGGTATTGACCTCACTCGAAGGAGGGAAGGTAGATACCGACTCCAATGAGTATCAAAAGACGGCTCGCCACTGCTCTTGAGCATTGCGCCATGTAAACAGAGAAACAGACTAAGTTTCATGGTTGTTACGAGCAATGAAGTCTCCAGGAACACGGACCCACCGCATGAGCGGGATGTGAAGGCAGACCTAAGCTCCGGTGGGTTGAACTGTGTTTGAAGATCGAAAAGCAGTTCTAATTCTCTACCGGCCTGAAATTGAATGCCAGAGTCAAGTGAGCACATGTCGCAAAATCTGAACATACCACACATTGAATTTCAAAAAGTGACCAATCGCCTGACTGCAGCCCATTGATTTTCAGTCGATCGATCCAAATGTCAGGCTCTTCCACGAACTGAGATTTCAAGCGGTCGTTGCTATGGTGGTAAGCCAGTGCAGAATCATACTTCAACTCCATCAACTCCAAAAGTTTTGTCTTTCCCTCATCAGGACTCCTGCTAGTCTGCCGTCCACTCCCATTAAACAATACACCATCGGGGGCTGCTTCATTAGTGAAGGCTACAGGGCAGACGGCAAGGTAAGATATTGGGCACTGGCTAGGAGGAAGACGACATACATTTGGACCCTTGTCTTTCCTCTTCTTCCTCTTCTGACGATACTCCTGCTTCCAAGTCCAAGAACAGATTGCTCATAGTGGCCTGCGGCAACAGAAACAGTAAGACTCCATTTTGTTGGAAAATGCTTTCGATAGGTACCTTTATTGAGACTATAATATTTTGAATAGTAGCAACTTTGCGGAGGTGTCTCAATTCCGGTGGATTTTAGGTACAAATTGCTCCTCCAACTTTCTATTGATGAAAGACTCTCAAGTGCGAAAAGGGCCAAGGCTCAAGACTTTTCATGTGAGCCACCCCAAGCTCATTTCCCAGTCTGGCATTTTCTGAAGTTTGAGCTCATTCTGGGTCTTTCTCTTCAACCGCTACCCACATGCTAGCTCTTGCTCTCACTGCCCAATCGTTATGTGCTTTCTTTATCTTTTGTTTCTCTTTTTTGAGCTTATATAAAGCCTCTCAGGAGATTTGGATATACCATTAAATTGGTGGGTTCATGTCTATCTACTATCAGTGGGCGAAACAGGTTTAAAATGCTTTTTCTTTGTAGAGCTGGTGATCCCTCCGTCATCCTCATTAAGCTCCTTTTCTATAAACCAAGAATGAAAAAAATAGAAAGGTCTCACTGCCCAAAATCTAGATGTGGAAGATCTTTGGCTGCAATACTCTCTGTCTCAAAGTAAGATAGGTTTCTATGTCTCAACACCTAATAACCGAAGTGCCTTTTCTTTCCAGAACTGAAAGCTCACCCTTCTGCCACAAATAGAATTGTGTTCGGCCATGTTCTATGGTGAAGAGATACCGGTGGATATTCCAAACTTTTCGGAGCCACCCACAATTAGCTGTCTCTTCAGACCCTTCCAGGGCTTGCGACTAGCCAGACAGTATGATTATGCTGTGAACATGGTTTGCAGGTGGGAAGCCTGAGAAACAGGTGGCGAGGTGAAAGATTCGGAAGATGAAGGTCAGAGCGCTGACTGGACCGAGTAGTTCTAGGATGGCAGGTGTTTGGCATTTTGGGACAGGAAAAGTGAAAGGGACTCGTCTGGTCAGAGGCCCAAAAACTTGTAATAATGGCTACTCTATCATTTCATCCAGACTGACGACAACCAAGCTGTCATCATGAACCTTGAAGAATTTCTGCCCTCTCCCCCTCGTTTCAGACATATCTCTATCAATGTAGCCCTCCGCCGACATCGGCAATACATGGTAGAATTTTGGTTAGTGGACCATTCGTGACGGCAGGTGTCATGTCCTCATTCTGGAAAAGCTGAAGAGAGGATTTGGGGTGGGAGCATATTGGCCAATCCTGTTTTTTATCTACATCCTGATGTCTCTATCCTTTCCTCCGGCAGTGAATATACACTTATTACTTGTGACTCCCACAATCGTTTTTGCTGTACATCGAGATACTTCTCGGAAACCGGCATCCAGCTCTTAGACCTGAGCTGGTAAATGTCAATAAACCTATCTACCTACCTACTGTAGATTACCAAGTACATGGGGGAATATTAGAGCACCGTGATACTCAGTGTTCAACAGATTCTCGCCGAATTCGCTCATGTCAGCGCATCATAAGGGCCCCTGATAGTTCCCACAGAGGTCTCATCCAGGATCAGCTGGATTTGGGGCTTTCCTATTACCCCATTTGGACGAAATTTCAGGCTTTTCATGTAACCTCGTGGCGAATTTCTGATTTTTGGGGCTTTTTGGCCACCTAATATTACCAAATATGATATTGATCAGAAGTAGCAGGTGGACCCATTGATCCGAAGCTGTACAAGGCATTTCGCTTAGGACCCGACCAGTTGCTTAAAGTTGGGAGTCAGGACTCTATGAGACTCTAAGATGACCTTGAATATAGTAGAAAGCTGGAGGAACCGGCGGGTAGACGTGCATATATGGTAAGTGCCGTTGCTTACATATCACTTGGATCCTGAGCTCACGTGGTTGCCAATCTAGGTAATCCTCCACACCGCTGCCTAGTCAGCTTGTCGTCATGTATGACATTGGGTGGGCTCGCTTGTTGTATGTTTACACCCTACTATAGTTTTTGATTTATATATTCAGTAAATACTTCAGCCAATGTGTTGAATAAGTGTCTAAGAAGTGTCTATAATTTAGCCTGAAACCCGAGCCTCTTTCCTTCGTATGCCTCCTTGAATTCATCGACTCCTTCCAGGACATAAGCAATACATTCATCGAGCCAACGACATACCTCCTGCATCTCTTTTTGAGTCCGAGTTACCTCCATCCACTCCTCTGGCTGTGGTCCTGCCAGCCCAAGTTCCATAGCAGCGCGTGACACCTTCCCTTCAAGCTGGGACAGTTTTGAGTGTGGTCTCTCAAAGAATTTGTATGAAAGCTTCGCAGCTTTGTCAGGATGTGAGGAAACATTCAGGTTACAGAAGAATGAATTAACAAAGCACTCCACCCGTTCAGAGGGAGTGTACTTTATGAACGAATCCCAACGGTCCTTCACGGAGCGAATGTATTTGAGGTTCTTCTTGATTCGTCTTCTTTTTTCTTTGGCTCGCTGAAGTGAGATATATCTAAATGGTTCGAAGTGTATTATTAGCTAGACATGAATAATTGAACAGTCAAATGCAGGACGCACTTGGGGTTATTGCGATACTCCTCGAGTCTCCTTCTGCGTAACTCAGCTTCTCTGTATAAACAAGGATGTAGACATATTCTGAGTGAAGAAACACCAGAGTAGAAATGAGAACTCACTGCTCCCAGGATGCTTCTTCAGCAGCTGCAGCACGACGTTCACGTCGACAGGTGTTAATATTGTCTTTATGACTGCCAGATGCATGTAAGTTCTTGAGTCAAAGATACTTTAGTATTGTGAACCTGCCTGTTGTAATGCTTTTCAGAATACCTTCTCTGCGCTTCACGCCTTTCAGCAGCAGTTTTGTAGAGTTTCTGATGAGGCATGAGGGACTGTAGTCTGGGGAGGGTGAGGATACTAGTTAAGGTATAGTATTATGAGCGAGATTAGGCCTTGATAACACACTACCAGCAGTCTGAGATTTTCGTTGGAGTCAGTGACTGCATGTCCTGCCATGATTTTTTCCAGAACAATGCTAACATATATAGAGAGCACACTCAAATATTTTCGTGATTTTAGGTATGGTATTCCAACCTCTAGAAATTTGTTTTGACTTACAGACACTGCTAACTTAAAGTGCTGGTAACGGCGGCAAATAACTCGAAGCCGCTTTTCCTCTTACCTCCACTGTGTATACGCTTCATCATGTCACTCAGCATCAAAGCTCTGCAACATCAAGGATGGAGAGTAGGAGAAGGCAGCAGATGGTGATACTGAGGTTGCAGGAGCACCCAAGGAGTACCAGTGAGTGAAAGGAATTTATATCGGGCTCAGCTGTGCTTGCTGAAGGAGCATCGAAAGCACTAGTGGATGATGAACATGACGAGAGCTGAATGCTGAGACAGCGGTAATAGGAGGACAGCAGTACCAGTAGAAGAAGACAATGTGGGAACAGTGGGGATGGCTCTAGGGGTGGCGAGAATGTTGGGAACAGCAGGTGACGATGTGGAAGAATGCCTGCAGCATAGCCGGCTCCTTTGTCCGTATCCTCAACATACCCTCATCCTCAATCCTTCCCTTTCCAAGGACTCTGTGCACACACTCTCCCCTTGGCCTTGCTGCTCCTACAAGTCTTTACCTTTCTTCCAGGATCTCTAGTACTGGATCTGCCTTGTTACGAATCATAACGGAATGAAGTGAAGTGTAGATTCGTTGATTTTACTTTGCTCTTACCGCCAAAACCTGGTCTCACTTTTTTACTATATATGGTAATTATTTAATATAACACTGGTCTAGGCCCTCAGTCTAGGCCCGAAGCACTTTCCTGACGTCACACAATGCGCGGCTTACTCTTTTTGCGCTCTGTCTATAGACTCAACACCACTGCTATTGTTTTTACATGCTCCTATGTAGCTTGTAATATTGCGTCCTGCTCCTTCTTTCCCTTCCTCCTACTCTCTTCTCTCTCAATCTTCACTGCTCTTCTCTCTCAATCTTCACTGCTCTTTTGCCATGGCTTCAGCGTCTCTCCCACCGACTCGCAGTTCTACTCTATTGAAACCTTTTCTTGATACAGTTGTCACCATCGCTGTTGAAGTTATCAAGGTTCTCTTCCCTCGTTGATCTTCCTCAATCCTTCCAACTTACGAGCGTTTCCTCAAGCTGATTGATAACACCCTGGTGGTCGAAGCTGCAGACGGCGGTGATATTCTTGTCACTGGTTTTGACGTTGAGGTGCGTACTTTGCCGCTCCTGAATTCGTTCGCTCAGTGCGTTTTTATTTAGGGCCTTGCTCCGCTGTCTACTTATCTTGAAGTCACCGGTGAAGTTGTTGCCGCTGACCTTATCGGTTCTGAACGTATTGTTAATTTGGTTTCTGACTTGAGTCTGTTTTTTTTCTCTGCTTAACTGTTATATTGACGCTGAACACTCTCTTCATAGAACAACACTCTCCCTCCGTTACCCTTGTCCGCCGCCCCTCTTTTCCTGCTGAATTGTTCTCTGAACTACTGCAAAATGATCATCGTGTCTAGTTGTTTTGCTCTGTATACTATTTACTTTTCACATCCCAATTTGTGAACGCGTTTTCTGCAATATTAAATGAACATATCGGCTTCTACCTTCTTATCCTAGCTGTCTCCGTCATAATTGTCGGCTGAGTGTGATGAGGGCAGGCATATCTTTTTCTTGCGTCAGCCTACTTCTTTCTCAACCTCACCAGTGCTCACCTTTTGAAATAGCTTTGAATCCTCTTTTCGTCTTCTTCTTCGCTCGCTGCCGCTCCTTCCACAGTCTTCCTAACTGCAATGAAAGCTACACGCCAAAATACTTTTCTTGAGCATGTCTTCGACCCGCATTCTCTGGATTCGAACGGTTCCTCCTCGAAACTGTACAACCTGTATGTCCGCTGCGCCACCTCTACCATCCTTCTTGGGGTAGGTCGAATATTGTATAGGTTGACCTCTCGTTTCGCCACCTCTAACGAATGTTCTGGCCACGTCACCTCCT
Organism: Neonothopanus nambi; assembly: GCA_003987895.1. Lineage (NCBI taxonomy): Eukaryota > Fungi > Basidiomycota > Agaricomycetes > Agaricales > Omphalotaceae > Neonothopanus > Neonothopanus nambi. The sequence goes on from RCHF01000815.1 coordinate 14,057, forward strand.
TTATTGCCTGTATAGTGCTTGTTTGCCACTTCGGGTCCTGTGGTCTCAGCGCTGACTCCTTGATAGCTTCAAGCACGTTCTTCCATTCGTCTGTGTATCTCTTCTTCACTATTAGAGGAAGTGTGAATGCCTTTTGGTGGCTCGGAAAAAAGAGGTGTACGTCGAGGAAGTATTCGTTGTGCTGTGTTATGTGTCAGTCTTTTTCTCTGTTTGTCATGTTCGGGTTCTTACTTGCAATCGTCTTGCTTTGACTGACTTCACATGCTTAGACATGATGAGTTTTATCGCTTTTGTCCGCTCCTTCTCCGATACGAAAAGCATCATCTCCTGCTCGTACATGTTTAGCACTTTTTAAATGTGAGTGCGCTGCTTTCCTTGCTACTGAAACATAGACTCACCCCATCCTAGTGGCTGCCAATGGGTGCAGGACCTCCTAATCACTTGTTATTTTCTTCCTCTAATCGCATGTTGAACACCACTTACTCTCGGAGTATCCGCTGCACTTCCTCACCGTCACGGAGGGTCGCGTGCAAAGGCTTGCCGTATTCGTCCTGCACCACTGCTATGATCTCTCCCATATAGTAAAGCGTGTCGTTGTCTCTGAGGCATCCTGGCGCGCAATCCCCTAGTGTGACCTGTCTTTCTGTGCTGAATATCTGTGCGGTCCGTTTACCTCCATCTTCTGCTCTATACGTTTCGATGATGCTGCTCCTTATGGTGTTTGTTGTGTATGGGTTTGCTTTCACGATGCTCTCGATTTCGTCCTGCTGTTCTCTGTATCGGAGAACAATTAGGAATAGTGTTCGCACCTTAGGTCCCAGGAATGCGACCTTTAACACGTTGAAATTTTCACCCTCCTATTTGAATCTATCGTCTTTATCATCTCCTGTTATATGACATTGAACTTACCTCTTGCATGCGTTTCTTGACTTCAACACCTATGGTCCTAAGTCTTTGGCGTGTGAGGGGCCAACTCGTTTGCATTGCGCTATCACTGGGTGTCATTATGGTAATGGCGGGGCGGGGGGTTCAAGGTGAGCTTCGCTTTTTCACTTTATATACCAAATGTACGTATTCTGAAATCTCATTTTACCTTGTTTATCAGGAGCCGAGTCCGACGTCTGTTCCATTCCTAGCTTTTTCGTTACCGCGCTGACGTCCTTGTTTGAGTCTACTCTGTATGTTCAGACTACTACTGCTACTCTCTCCTTATTGATATGCATTACATCTACAGGTTCGCTCTCTGCTACTTCTACTCCTGCATTGACGTGCTGCTACCTGCATCTACCCTTTCAGCCCCTTCTTCTTGAATTGTCATTCTCGTGAACTTCTTTCGCGTGCATTGGATGTCGTCGTCCTCAAAGCATGCAGCTCGTTTTACTATCTTCTTTCGTCTTGCTTCGCTGGCTTCCTCTTTCGTCCTGGTCTTCAAAGCTCTCTGTAATGGAACGCTCAGTTACTCAGCTACTCGATTCCGGAAGTTCCGCTTACCTGTGTGAATGTTCCGTCGAGGAGAGTGATGCTTCGCAGTTGCAACATTACTTTCACTGCTCCAGCCTTCACCGGCACTGCTATCATCGAGAACCTGACTTCGACAATATCGCCTATCGCAAATCGCTGTGGATTGATCGCCATCGTACTGATGAGGTCTTTGTCAATCTGCGTCCACGTCACTGTTGATACTCACTCACCTTGCTTTCCCTTCTTGTTTCTTGGCCTCGCGATAAAACACCTTGTTGTCCTCGATATATTTATACTGTCCGTTCGCTTCATTCACTCTGGAGATTGTGCCGTGTTTGTCGATAAGTGAGTTTACTTGTGCAGCTGGCGCATCTGGTGCTTCGCGACGAGACGTGAAATACCGATTGCTAAATTCAAGCATGTCGTCGCCGGGGTATCTAGGCAGCTTGTAACTTGCTGCGCTACCAAGTTGCCGTGAGAACAGGCTGTACAACTCGAGAACCCCATCTATGTCTTCTGCAAACCCCCCGTTGCCGAGACCGCTCACCACGACTGTCTGCCGCAAGTACTTAAGCGAATCTTTGCCGTTGGTACTGTGAACATGGTGAGTGTCTTTCACCTTCTTCCAGTCTCTTTTCTCACTTACGTTCGTCTCAGTTTCAATGGCGGGAGGTCCATGTTTTCGGCTATTCCAACCATGAAAACTACGACTTCTTCTCCAGCAGTGTGGTTGTCCCCATCGGTTCTCCAGATCAGCCTCCAACACGTCGGCTCGCGAAAGCTGGCAATTTCAACGTTGTTTTCCCAGTCTTTCTCCTGTTGTCACTTGGGTCTGCATCGCTGTCATCACAATTGTTCAATAAACTTACCTTTGTCAACGCTGCCAGCTGCTTTTTTGCATCATCGTCTGTAATTTTTGCAGTTCGGATACTCTCAAGTTCTTTTTCTGGTGCAGATGTGAGCTTTTTTATCTCCCAATGTAGTGATACAGGGACTTACTGGCTTCAGCTCGCTCGTAGAACTGGTCCATCTTTTGGTACTCGGTAACTGAACCGGAAATTCTTGTGGTCTTCCGTCCTTTTGTATGCTGATTGTCTGTTGTGCCTAGCGGTGTTCAATATACATCAGGAAAATCCCCTTTGCTGTCAAGTCACCTGAGATCTAACTGGCATTCAGGGTTGCCCAGGGTTTGAGCTGAAATTCAAGCTGAACCTGGGTGACCTGGGGTGACCTGGGGTGACCTGGGTGACCTGGGTGACCTTGGGCATGAGCTCACTAGATCACCAAGCCTGAGAAGCCCTAGAGAACCTCAGGCTATGTGACTACTAGTCTTAATTCTGTGTATTACATGACTAATTTTCTTAGGGTAGCATATATGTATGAATGCTCAATCACAGTTATTATAGGTTCAAATAAGGGAAGAACATAAGAATTATACTGTTATTATGATAAATGTACTTTGTCACAGTGTATCGGAATGGATAGGAAAGGTCAAGCCCACTGAGGCTGGTACGTCTAGCTCAAACCTAAGAGTCCCTTGGACGAGTTCAATAAATGGTCTGATAGGCAAACTTGCTTTGCATCGAGTTAACAAAAAATCGATGACAGTCATCGAGAACGTTCTCCGATTTCCACGACTCGCGGAAATCTGCTGGGAATAGCATGCATGT
>RCHF01000817.1:0-12552 GCA_003987895.1 Neonothopanus nambi
CATCTTAATAAGGTGTAGACCAAGTCGTGGATGGCTTGCAGAAGCCTTCTGTCATTGAACGGTAGTGGTGGATGCCGAGCAAGAAGACCACTCAAGACATTTGCAGATATTTTGACTTCTGAGGGTAAGGCAATAGACCGATGGAAGTCTGGTATCCCATTGTCCCTATGTATCCGGAGAGTGAAAGCGATGAGTCTTTCCATGTGTCGAACATATCGAATGAGTGAGTCACGCCTCATCGGGACCCTAAATGGTTTGTTCTTCAGGTCCTCCCTACAGTTCAAGATGTCTGAATGGGGACTTTACAAGTTGGAGCAAAATAACACTTACTGAGTAGATGCAAGTTCACGTAAAATACGGGTATAGGCAGAGGTGTTGCGAATCTGTTGACATACTCCATCATAATAAGATTGCACAGACTGTACAAGAGTTGGACCAAAATCATCGTTTGCCGGAGCAATCCAGTTCTTGATTGCAGCAGGCCGGGTATCCTTTAAGACATCCAGCCAAAGGTATTTGGCAAGGAACGGGTTGAGACGAGCTGGGTCATCTGGTTGCGATATCGTTGAGTTCTGCCAACGAGCTAGCAGTTCTTCAGATGTAGATGTTGCGAGTGTCAGGGGAGAAAATGGGATGGTATTGGGAATGGAAGGGACATTTGGGGCTTTCACGGGATATCGTGTCTGCCGTGACTCAAATATAACCTGGATATGGCTGCTGAGTGGTGGTGATTTTGTCAGAGTCGATTTGTGCACGGATCTAATGTGATTGCCTATTGTTGGTTTTGAATCTCCAGCATGATTACACGCAGGGCACTTGAATCCCATAGTGTAGACAATTCCAGGCACCGGGGAACGCTGGGGATCCCAGTCAAGGAACTTGTCATCTGGGTTCAAGTCAAGTTCAGTTGTGAGTGAAGATGCAATCTCCCTGGTGAAGTCCTGATCGTAGTGTGAAGATCTTCTATGGTTCAGCAGAGATTTCGGAGCAATTGCTATCCTACAAGGGACGCACACCAGAATCTTTAGTGGTGCATAACAATAGAATTGGTGTTTGTTTAGCAGATTGCTAGTGAATATCGCTGGGGTCCCATATGGTATTTCCACAAGGAACCTACCACCCGTCGTGCCTTTGTCCATCAGCATGGAATTAGCAGAAGTTTGCCAAAGTATGATAACCGGAATTTCTTACCACAGTGATCTCCTGCCTTAACTGCTGCTGGTAAAGAAAGGGCGGGAATAGTTTCCTGAGGAAAGCGAGCTGGGGGTAACGCTAGAGGAGAGACTGGTAACATTTCAGCCCGACCTTTACCCTTTTCAGCCGCCGTGAAACGCCGAGGCGAGGCGTGCTCTTTGGGTGGGGTGGGTTGATAGGGGGTCATCATCATGTATGCATCAATTTCGTCCACATCGAGTGACATCTCAAGGTCAGCCTGTGCAGACCGAACCGGGCTTTTCATGATGACATCTGCTATTGATGGTGGCGAAGCCATTGTGACATTGCCCCCGGAACCTGGACGTGAGACAGGAGGCGAGTACGAGAGCCGTTCTATAATATCACCATCCTGAAAATGATGGTATAAGTAAGAGAAATCCTGATAAAGCTGGAAATACATTACGTCGTGAGACTTGTTGGATGGCGGGATGACGGGAGGTATGATGGGACTTGAATCAGAATCATCCAAAAGGCTTATGATCTCAATGTGCTGAAAATGATATAAGTAAGAGCAAACCTGATAGAGCTGGAAATAAGTTACCTTTTCGGCGTTAGCAGACGCCTGAGCGGCATGTTTTTTGAAGTCTCTTGTAGTACCTTGCTCTTGTGCCTGCCGCTTTCGGGATGAGGAGGCTTGAGGCTACAAGTAAACTGCTTAAAGGATGGGAGATGATTAGAGGGAAACACGATACCTTCCGATAAGGTTTCTCTCTGTGCCGCTTGGAGGTATCATCCGAGCTCTCAGGTTCCTCCTCCTCCTTCTCCTCTGCTTGGTTACGTGCTGTGATGAAATTCTCGTGTTCTATGGTCTTGTCTCGCCGGGTATGGTTAGTGAACGTATGGTAAATATCAGTTTTAAATCCACAGCCTGGAGCTGGGCAGTGAAAGCAGCAGTCAGCTTGCCTATAGCAGGTTACCGAGGCCTCTGCATAAGTAGTAGCGGAAACGAATTTAGCAAGAGCGCTCTTGCTGTGTAGTTTCTTGCTGTGTTTCCTAAGGTCGTCCGGAACGTCTTTCTTGCAGATTTCACAAAACGGCATGATGAGGAGAATAGTCTGAGGAAATGTAATGCTTGGGGTCATTCTATATATACTATATTCAACTCATCTGGTTTATCATAGTAGTTGCACGTTTGAGCATGAGGTAATATGGCCTCAGCGAGTGTGAGAAGCTGGATAGAACAACTTCTAGTGTTCAGAGCGCCTGATCTAAAAATGAAAGATATATAAAATGATTCTATTAGCGTGACTCGAAGCCTGGCCATTTACACGTTTTAGTACTTGAAAATCGATATTAGAAGTACTGTACTCACCATACATACAAGGGTAGGCAGTGGTTATCACAGTACTACAATCATCGATCACAAGGTCTGTTGCCTGCTCTTCCAGACACCATCACAGGACGAATCATAGAGATATATAAAACAATTCTATTAGTATGACTTGAGCCTCACGTTTGGGTACTGCCTTCCGAGCATATAAATATTAGAAGTACTGGACTCGCCCTGTACACGAGGACAGGCAGTGGTCATCCCAGCATCTCAATTGATCACAAGAAGGCTGTTGCTTAATCACCGAACTCGAGAAACTAGCCAGAACTAGCCCTAGGTTTGCTTATCGATCACCAGCCTCATGGGTTCAATGTGCAAGAGGATTCCATATATCGAGGCATATGGTTGTACCCAAGTTGGTAGTATGCTCGACACGAGACCAACGGGCAGGATGCTCCATTTCGGAGAAGCGTTTTGCGCCGAACCACAACCTCGACGACACGAGTCCAAGTTTAATGAAGTTCTTGGCCTGCTCAAAGGTATCAACAACAGGTCATCTGCGTTCTGCATGTCGGTGGCCTGTGTGTTCCCACTATGAAGGCTACAAAAGGCTGGCTAGAAGGAGAGAAGCGAGATCAGAAGCTTTCGCATTGCTCACAATAACCTTTTCTGAGGGCCGTGATATGAAGTGAGCAGCGACGGCTGATCAAGAAACCGGAACGTTCGCAATGCGGAATAGGATGAACAGAGACTTCCAGAAACTAGAAAGAACGAAACGAATTATTGAGCCTAACTGAGTAAATGTAAATGAATACCTTCTTTGCAGAAAACGTTCAATCCAGTGGTCACATGCCCCCTAAGGAGAGTGCTAGGGGTAAAGTATGCCCTGCACCCCAAGCAAGCGCCAGAGAGTCCGATATGGAGGGAAAACAAGTCGCCAGAAACTATCTTCCCGGCCATTTTGGCTTCTCCATTTCCTCTTCTGCATCTTCTAGCCACAAGTCGATATCATCGAGCAGTTCGAAAATCTTGATGTGCTCCCCGCGCGCGACTGTGAGGGGCCATAATCTAGCAGGCATCAGCGGTTGTCCATAGCTTGAGGATGGGGAACGAGTGCGACATACCCTGCAACATAATACAGAGCATTCTTGCTAAAACCCGCACTTTCTATCCGTTCCATAACATCTGCCTTGCTTGTACTCTTCTCATCCGGACTGCATTCATTCTTCAGTCCTGCGGATCAGCGCGAGATAACTTCAAGATACATTAGTCATGATAATTAGTCATGATAAGCAGCAGACTTGACCCTGCGGTGTCAAACAACCGAGCAGGTTGAATGAGGGTCATGCGATGAGTCGGAAAGAGTACAGAGAACACAAAGAGTAATGCCAGGGCCCAGCGCCGATAGTAAACAGACAGAGATGGCGGAGTGAGCACGAAAGTGAAAGAACTGACGTAAGCGCAAATGTGACTTCATCTGTTGAGCTGAAACAGGTGCGGGACGTTTCACGTGATTCTGCCGTGTCTGCGCAGCTGATGATCGTGGAGAGAAGTTGACAATGACAGAGGTACGCTAACGGTCAAGCAGGGAGGAGTCTGTCCGAGTTCAATAGACCAATAGACTTTTACGTTGGTCATTTAGCCAAGGTGTGTCTACCGTGGTGCGCTCTCTCAACGTGCATTTGACAGTGACATCAACTTGTCTTCTCGGCCGATCAGATATCTCTCTGGAAATTCGAACGTTTCTATCTCACACACCCTTCTCAAATGTTGTCTTTCGATCTAAATAAATTAATTTCGACTCTGATTTGCACTTTTGCTGGAGTTGCGACTCTTGTGCGTCACGACGCGTCGAAGTGTTGTCGTTCTTGTCTTACGCCGACTTTTTCCTCCATGGCTAGCTCGGCCTTTCCTCTGTCCTCTCTGACTGCTCCGACTACCACCCTACCACCACATCCAACGTAGAGCCACCTCATAGTCCTGTCCTCAACTAACGGTCAAGTCAACGGCAGTAGCGTTGGAAGATCGCTGTCTCTTCTGAGTAGTGCGCACTTTCGCCATTCCCAGGGTTTCTGGGTGGTAGACCGGTAGTGGGTCGCATAGCGCTAATGGACCGTTGAGGAATTTTCCACAGGGGTTGGCCTCTCTGACACCTTTCAAGTCGTGGGATGCTTTTGAAGTCGCTCCAAAGTTGCGTATATTTGAGTGTATCAATATCGACCCTTTCCAATTCATCCTTCCGTGGGCTCAGCTCGAGCCTATACCTGTGATGTCGGTATCACCCCAAGAAGGTCTCGAACTACAAACTCGTTGCCCTAGGCTGAAAGACGCGAACTTTGTGCTTTCGTTTCACTCTAGAGCCGACGACGCTGAAGAGTTACTCCCTCCTACTCCGAGTCCTTTTCAAATGCAGGATTTACACACTGTAAATTTAAATCACCTTATCATGGGCTACATTCCTCAATGCGGATCTTGTATTTGAACTGGTCACCTATCCCAATCTACGAAACCTACAGTTCTATATTTTTACTTGCTCCGATGCCCCATTTGCACACTTTTCTACTTCGTTCTCCCCACCTTCAGACATCGAGCCTGCAAAGGGTGAATATTGTCGGGGGTGATTTGTTGCGGTGCCTTGAGGCGACATCGTCCCCAGTTAACCTGGAGCTGTTGGAAGAGGAGCAGCTGACTTTCGGCGACGTACTCGGAGAGCTCACCTTGCAGCAGTTCATATACCAACATGGAGAAGCCAGCGGTATTCTGCCCAAGCTAAGACACTTGGTTGTGTCCACTTCGAGCATACTCCCCGGTCCATTTCTGGACATGATGCGGTCTCTCACTAGAGATGCCACACTTAAGTCGGTAATCCTTTTGGACGAAGATTCTGGTGACTCGTGAGAGGTATGATTCTCTCCACCAACAAGATCTTAAGATCATTATAGCTCCACTTTCGTTATCGACATTCTAGGTTATCGTACAAGCCTGCCATCCCTAACCATATATCTAGATCTATGAAACCACAGTCTCCGCTTTACGAACATAGAGGGTTTACAATACTATCAATACATTGTCCCCACTGCACTTCATTGTAATGTCTTTATCTGCAACTTCAAACCACTCTCACGGTACGGTTCCAACTGCTCAAGAAGCATCGTCGGGTTCCGCGCAGCATGCAAAGTCAACGATATAAAAGAAGCTACACCTTCCCTACCAAACCGCCGGGACTCCACCATCGAGCTCAAGACTTTAATCGCGGTGTTTGACACACTGAGCGATAGTTCTCGGAGGTTTGGCATGAGGGTCATGGTAGAACCATCTGAGATAGTAAGGAGTGAGCAAACCGCGGGCACATCGAATCAGCGAACGCTTCATCGAAACCGCTATTTTGGCGCTAGTTTCATGCCAGACAGTGCCTTGACATGTCTCTGATTGTCCAATGATTGTCTGCATACTGGAAGTGAGATTGAATGAGATTAGATGAAAGGTCGCATGTTGACGGTATATATGAGAATTGAGAGATTGGAAGGCAGTATCATCGTATCGAACCTCCTCCGCTATTAGTAGTAAGTAGTTAAGTACTAGTATTAGTATCAGTATTGGTATTGGTATTAGTATTAGTATCCGACCGGTGGCGCTCACGGCCTTTGTTTCATGATTTTCAAGTTCTTCCAACAAATTTCGCCTCAGACATGTACGTCGAAACACGAAAGCTGCCAGAACTGGCCCAGTTGCATTGTACATATACTTGGGGGGGAAACAGTGCAGGACTGCCCGATGCTTTAGGATAGGACATACAAACCAGCTCTAATCTTAATCCGACCGGTGCGGAAGGAAATGGTAGCGATGCCAGATGTCTCTCGAGGATATATATGATTGTCATTGATTGAAGTAGCGCAGTGGACTCGATGATAGGATAGTTGTTATCGGCAAAGCAGCTAGGGAAAAGAATTTGGGGGAACACAAATTCTACACTGTCTGGCACCACAACTCGGCTGCGGTACGACCATCAAAACGTACGCACGCATTAGATTCACCTCCGCGTAGCGCAAGGACCAGATGCAGGATATTGAAGTCTTTCGCCGTCTTGTCGTCAGGCCTAGTGATGAAAGTAAGATTGAAATCAGTTGGCTTGTATCTTGGAAGCAAAAGAATACGACCGCGCACATTTGTCTTCCGCCGAAAATCGATCGCTGCTGCTGCGGTGGTAGTACGTACACCAGATTGCTCCTCTCCTTGATACGAGTCGCGGTCTGAACAGACTGTGTACACCCACCCCAAAGTTTTCGTTAGGCATGGAGATGTACACACGATGGACAGGACATATTCTTGTCGTCGGGATCAATATCCAGCTCAATCTAGATCAAGGCATGAACGTTTGAACGTGCATGAACTCATGTCGGCCTCGTGTCGGCCTCCTGTCTTCCTTCCTGTCTTCCTTCGACGTTTCAGCGGCCAATCGTTTATACCTCTTTGCCAGTCAGTGTCTATAAGAACGCAAACCAAATCATCAAGTAAGAACACGGCCTATTTCAAGGATAGGGAGATAGAATACTTACCTTTATTTTGATGAGCATGATCAGGGCTATCAGAGAGTCAGACGTGAATAGAACTACATGGTAACGTATGTAGCAGAAGACAATAGTGAGAGAGAGCGAGTGACGCAAAATGCCTGCCGCCCGGGCCGCTACGTGACCGTGTTTCTCCGTGACGAATGATGAACCTGACTGCAGTCTTCGGACCCTTCGCACTATCTGCACTTCCACCCACTTCCACCGATGTACGCTATCCCCTGCAATCCTTACTTCCCTTGGTCTCGAAATACCAAACGTTCAAACACGAGTCCGGCATCGGATACACCTTCCACCCCTCGGCGTATCTCCATTTAATCGTTTCCCACTACTAACAGGCAGCCGGGTTTTCTCTACGTCAGGCCAAGGATACGCCAAGATATCGCCAGCTTCAAAGGTTCAAGTTTTCCAGGTCAACTTTTGAGGTCCTCTGCAAAACCTCGCCATGACGGATCCTACAGCCGGTACCGACGCTCTTGTCCCTCATCTCGCCCAACAAGACCATGTCCCGTGGTACCTAAAGCGAAATCTACGGAGGCTGCACACGATCCTCGTTCCAACATGCATCGGGGTCGAGATGACCAGCGGGTGAGTCTTCCATCGTTTCTGTGAACTTCTTCTCAAAGTTGAGTCTACTGGCTCACAGATTCGGCGCGTCTATGATGAACGGTTCACAAGCCGTCACTTTCTGGGAGACATGTGCGTGGAACCTGCCTGCAGTCCTACATTCAGCCCTTCTCATATTTGCCGCTCTCAACAGCTTACCATCCTCCGCTGGGAATCCCTATTGCGACCGTCGCTGCTTCGTCTTTGATTCGAGGTGAACCTGCTCCTTAGGGTCTTCTCGCAGAAGCTAACACTTGGCACCACACAACTTTCACATCTCTTTATCACATCTGAAGGAACGAGCGATTCTTGGGTCATGCTACTTCATTGGCAATCATCTCGAGGAACATACTTCTCCGCACACTCATCATCCCCTCATCCAGATTTCACCCTCGCTGCCGGCGTAACCCTCGGCACCTTCGCCATGTCCAGTGACCGGGGCTGGCCTATCCCCTCTCTCTCCTCCAAGTAACTCCATCTCTCCTCCAAATGACCTTCATCATGCTCCTTCCAGCGCCCCCCGTCGTCTCATCTCTAAAGGCCGGCCCGACGAAGCTCTCGCCATACTTGCCAAGTACCATGAGGAGGGCAATCTCGACTCCGAGCTCGTCGAGGCGGAGTTCGTACAGACCGAGAAACTTTGGAGCTGGTGAACGAGACGTCGAAGATGAGCTGGAAAGAGCTTCTGGCAACTTCTGGGACGCAGAACAGAGTTTTTGTTGGGTCTGCTGTGGGGCTACTTGCGCGGTGGAGCGGAAATGGGGTAGCTAGGTTCGTTTCATTAGTGCAGCTGCAGCTTGAACAGAATAAACTGATTCCGGGTACTTTTGCAGCCATTTCCGCCCTCAAATCTTGGACAGTGTCTGCATAACTAATAACCGTGGGAAGAATCTAGTCATTCTACCACCGACTTGCTGAGGATTTGTGAACGGGATACTCTTTGCACTGACCTCCTCGAGGTTCAACAGGAGGACGATGTACCTGGCACGTATTCTATTTGCACCTTTGACCGGAATGTGGATGACTTTGGCTGGGCGACGGGGGAAGATGGCAGACACCGTTTCACCATGTTCGTCGAGAATGGTCGTATACGAGATGAACCCGGGAAAGAGTCCAAGACTGGCTTGGGAGAGATTGCCAAAGTTCACAGGGGGACATTCCGCCCGACAGCAAATCAACATCTCCTGATCTCTGACCTTGCATCCGAGGATTTGACACAGATTAAAAATCTGTTGGCCAAGCACAAGATGGACAGTCTTTCCTACACCGGCCTCTGCTTATCCTCATCAGCATGTGTTGCGTTCCCGACGTGTGGTAAATCGTTGACATATTCATGCGAATGCGGCATTTCGAGGGCTAATTATGGCATTTATAGGACTTGCGATGGTGGAATCGGAAAGAGTATGTTTCTTGCTTTCAACGAAAATGCCATGCACTGATTGTAAGAATCAGCACCCACCATCATTAGTCGACGAGGTTGAAAAGATATGCGAGGAAAATGGTCTCCGTAACGATTCAATAGTTATGCGGATGACCGGATGCTCGAATGGACGCGCACGGCCTTATGTTGCCGGTTAGTCGCCCACCATTTTGCTCATCTCTTTGTCACTAATACACTGTAACAGAGGTCGCATTTTTAGGGAAAGCCCCGGAACCTACCTTATGCCTCTCGGTGGTGGATACTATGGTCAAAGACTGAACAAGATTTATAGAGGTGCGTCAACAGCAGTAATGTCATTATAGCCAATCTGACCCCCACAGCAGAAACGGTGACGGAGCCAGAAATCCTGGATATACCTAGGCCTATGATCAAGCGATACGCATTAGGACGGCTGGAAGGGGAGCATTTCGGCGACTGGACCATTCGAGCAGGGTATATCGCTCCAACCACGTCGGGTAGGGAAGGGTACGATAGAATGGGCAGCGAAGAGCAATATCGCACGATAGTAGCATCTTAATACATGTGCACCTTTCATGTAGAGTTCGAATACAATCATGCACACCATTCCCTTCGTGAAGGCGTGAGGGTAAAGGTTGGCGTTAGAAAGAAGTGCTCTTAGGGTTAGGTATGATATTGTCTTTGCTGATACATAAGTCCACTTGATGCTCATCAAGGAACATCTTTATACTTGGTTGGGTCCAACGATCTACTTCAAGGCTTTAAGTTCGGCTTCAGCTATCGCTTCCTTCAGTGACTCGATAACTTTGTCATTGTCACCACGCGAACTATCGACCGCCGTGACACCCATGTGCCCTATGCGGTAGAGGTAGAGGTAGAATTAACCGGTTTGGGTCAAATACTTGTCTGAAAGCAAACGTTGCTTTCTTTCTTTCCTGTGTGATGTGCATCCCCTTATTTGAGTTCTATGCAAAGCCTCACAGCACATGCTGACAAACAATCTTGACAATGTCTAATGTCTAGAAAACTCGTAAGAAACACTAGTGGCCGCCAAGACATACAAGAGGGTCAGACGCACGTAATTCTGTCATCTCGTGAATGAGCACCGGCGGATAATCTGCTTCGCGACTGTATTGCCTTACACCCTGCAGGAAGGATTTTCTCATTCAACTCTGTGCGGTCGTCGGCGTGTACGCGATAACGAATCCAAGTTCTTTGGTTCCGAAGCTGCGTTCCAACCGGATCGGGCGAATCTTACTCTAGAAAGCTGGGGGTAATTAGACATCAACTGTCAAGTTCGGACAAATGTTCCTGCAGGTCATTCTTCTGGACTGGGCGTTGTAGGCGCGGAAGGAAGGAACCTCTCAGAGAGATATGAGGGATGATGTCAACCGGGGCCACGGCTCGGGAACTAACTATATGTTCTCGTGGTATAAAAGTGGCTGAAGAGAAACTGCATAACATTCATCTGGTCCCATTCGCTTTCTCTCAGTTCTTTGTCCGCGACACCAACGGAAAAAGGACCCCTACAGATATCAAGGAGGATTCGGGAACAAGTTCGCCACAGAAGCTACGTGAGTGCTCAATGACACCTCCAACATGGACTTCCAGTTGAACGACGAGCAATGGCAGACCTGGTGCCCTTCCCAACGCGCAGAACATGCCGCAGAGGAACAAGTATGATCTCTACACCGAGTCGGTAAGAGCTTCCGCATCATTGACACCGCTCTGCGACGTTGTCTGACACTGGCTAAGATGACTGGAGCTTCATTCGTCGCTCCTAGAGCAGAGAATCTGAACGCGTGCGTGGATATCCGCCGTAGGCGCATAACATCTGAGTTAAACCTTCAACAGGTTTCTCTATCGCATTCGGCCACCCGTAGCTCACCAAGGATTCACTAGACTTCCTGATACTCCTGATGTAAGCCCCTCTCCTCCTTAGTAGCCTAATAGCCCATTTTGGCCGAGGATCCATCTAGCTCGGATCCAACTTCCTACCACTCAACCCCAAAGTCTACACCAGTCCAACGCAGCTTGCTCGGTGTCAGCTTACTAGAGGTTTCTAGAAAAGCTATTGAGCACGTGGGGACGTAACTTTGGTCGCCTGTACCCAATTTTATTTGTTGAAAGGGGTTTTGTAGTTTGCCAGTAGCTGAACTAATTACTAGCAGGTTACAATTTTATATGGCCACTTGAATCAGGATGTCAGACTTAAGGAAAATTCCTATAAGTAACTTTCTAGCTTCAAATGTTTGTAGGTATTCTTCTGTTTCTGAATAAGTCCAATTCCAAAAATCCAAGACCTTGAGGATTAAAGGATTAAACAACTCAGAAATAAGTAGGCTTTTGAATCTAAGGATCAGAGGATGGTTAGTAGGAAAGGAGGATAGTGTGAAACTGATACTTAGGAGGTTGGCTCTTGAGGATTAAATCCCTAAGATTGAAGAGTGAGGAGTAGAGGATGATAAGGAGTAAGAGAGAATAGGTAGGTTTTCTATCTGAACTTCAAAGACTCTTTCTCTGAATTCCAAACAGCAGGATCTAAACACTGGGGGTTCCTATCTGAACTTCAAAGACTCTTTCTCTGAATTCCAAACAGTAGATTCCAAACACTGGGGGTTTCCTATCTGAACTTCAAAGACTCTTTCTCTGAATTTCAAACAGTGGACTCCAAGCACTGAGACTTTCCCTTGTATTTAGAAGTATAATAACTAATCTATAAGATCCAGGTCACTTATAGACAAGCTAAGACTTAGTATGTTGAGGGGTTTTGAGGCTAGACTTCAAGAAAAACTAAGTACTAATACTGAGGTTCACTTGAATTAGCTAGATTGACTGTGTAGATTGGTTGGCAGCTAAATATCAAGAACTTGGTGTAAAAGAACTTGGTAAAAAGGGTACCAACTAAACTTGTAGGAAGGTAAAATGATAACTTGTAAATGGGGGGATAAAGTTGTAGGTTAAAAACTTTTCTTTTTTCTGTACAGTATTTGGGGGCTTTATATACTAATTCTAACTACTATTTATATCCATCTAACTGTCTTTATAATGCTTTTACTCAGCTACTGTGCTTTTGACTGTGCATCTACTGTGCATGACTGTGCATTACTGCGCATCAGCTGTGCTTTGACTGTGCATTTGCTGTGCATGGTTCTGCATATAGATGTGTGATAATTGTGGGTCATGTCCTATTTTTATTTGTGTCCTATTCCCTGCTTTGACCTTTAAGTTAACCCGGCACTATTCTTCAAGTGTTGAGCTGGTGGCTGTGCTGTTCCATGAAATTAAATAAAATTAATTTAAAATCACTGCAGCATTTTGGTGCTAAAGGAAGGTAACCAATATATAATAGATTTATATTAGTTCAATCCTCCATGCTTGAGATGGTGTAATGTTAGCAGCCTCTAACTGTACATTGGATTCTAGTTTCCACATACTGAGAGTGGCTGTGTATTTCAATGCCTGTGACTGTAATGTTCAATGTTCATGTAAAT
>RCHF01000819.1:0-25610 GCA_003987895.1 Neonothopanus nambi
AGTGCTATTCCTTCCTCTTGCACTTCTCAATGTCAGAGTAATACGCTGCTTTACCTTACCGTGAGTCGAGTCGTCCGTCCGCACTGGAGGGTAAAAGCTAACGCACTGCATAACGACATCTTCGATGTAGAACTGCACGACGCCGATGTGTGATTGTCGAAACAATACTTTACGCAGTATTAGTTCGTGTCTTGGCTGTCTAGTGGGTAATGGGGCGATTTCTGCTACTAAGGAGAAAAATTTATGGACTGGTGCGTATCTCTATGTTATGTGATATGTTTCTTTGTTCTCATTAGTATTACCGTCAACATAGATTACACCGGGACCTGTCAATCATTTGGTATAACCCTCGCAAAGGGATCAAACTCTGCGCTCTACTATCCGTGACATTTTCGGCGGTGGAGCGTCTGGTTAGGTGTTGTCTGGGTTTGGAATAGGGTTGGTTGGGAGTGTCGTCTTGGGAGTGTCACTGAAGTTGTCTCAAGGCGAAGTGACGTATGTATGTAGTTGGAGTACTTTGGATGAAATTGTGACATAGACGCCCTGGTGGTTTCCCCTTTTCCCCTCCCTTCGTTTTTGTGGTCGAAATTGAGAATAGCTTTGGTTTGTTCAAGTTGCTGAACCAATTTTGATTCATTAAGACTTTAACGAATGATAAGTACCTCTTTTCGAAATCCCTACTCACTAATATATCACCTCCAGAATTCATTCGCGTCGTCCAAGCCAGTTCCAAGCTTCAGTGCAATTCAATTGTCTTCCGAGTCTGTTGGAAATTAAATTATTGGCCCTTGAAATTCTGTTCAGGTCGGGTTGGGTGTCACAGTTCAATCGCAACCGTGGGCCCAGGGTGTTCAACATTCATGGGTCACAGTAGTGTTCACTGTTTATCAATATTGCTGGTACGACTCCAAGTCGGATTGGACAGGAGAGTGGTGCATGGTGTGTATATGCGCGCACTAAGAAACTTGAACTATTTTCTTTTCTGAACCTTGGGTTTACATGCCTGCTACTAGTAGAAGAGGCAGGACAACGTATCACTGGCATTTGTGGGCCTGTGATTGGCCCGCAGAATGTATTACATCCAAGGAACTTGAAGACAGCAGCTGTAAGATAGGTTAGTAAAGGTGTCTAGGCCAGGGGTGTTGATTCTGATGAATGGTTTCTCAAATATGAAAACCTGCCTCATGAGCAGTCCAGGCTGTCTACTCCAAGTCTCTGCCCTTGATAATAACAAGGCAAATAAATAGAAAGTAGGTATTGAACAAACACCCAGCAATGGATAGAGTATCAAAGTACATAAATATATTGAAGGGGAAGTTGAATGAAAAGGAATTGCTACCACCAAATTCTGCTGCTAGCTATTACTACACACCTTCAGGACCTGGATATTTACTCCTCCAATTCACCACTATCCTACTGGCCTTCAGACCCACCCAGAACATCCAATTCAATATCATCTCCTGAGTCAGGGATCCTTCTGGCCAGAGAGCTCTCATGCATATTGAAAGACCCTGATGTTTCACTCTCTGCAAACTGCAATGTGCTATGTGCAGAATTCTCAGCTGGTCTTTCATTGTCTTCCAGAGATGGAGAAGATATCTCCRTCATTGTCTCCWCTATCACAGACTTTCTGTACTTGACAAGAGCAATCACAGCAAGTGGATGGATAACCTGCAGAGAAAAAAAGGTAGTCAAGAGCTAGCATTGGAATGATCCATAAAATATCCATACTGAGGCACAGTCAAATACTGCTAAAATAATATTAGTCAAGAGTAAGACACCAGTACTTGTAGCAGCTGATGCAGGTAGTTGAGAAAGGATCAGATAAATCAATATTTGGGTTAACTAACAGACATTAGCCAGAAAATAAGAAAGCTGAGTGATTTGATTCACCTGGATAGAGCCATATATAAGGCCTGACTCAACAAAAAAAGCAAGAATCTTCTGAATGTCTGTCCTCTTATGTCTTCTTCCATGTATACACATTGTTCTTTGATGCTGCCTGAGTCAAAGCATGAATGCATATCCAGGCTGTGTCAGAGAAAGAACTGGAGGAAAAATTAAGAAACACACCAGGCTTTTAGATAAATCAAACCAGTGCCTAGCATATTTACTGCCAGACTAAGAGCCAAACTGGCTAGGTTGAGACCATTGTAAACTTCACTATCATTACTGCCATTTGGATTAATCAGAATTGCAGCACTTGCAAAGTTTACAGCTATACAACTCTGTAAGCTGTATTCTCCACACAGAAAGTAATAATCTCTCACCAATATTGGCTAGCATGAAGAGAATCAGACTTGATTGAACCCAGTGATTCCTTGGCCACATCATCCATGCTCTCCAAGCAATAGCTGTGTCACCAAGTAGAAGCTTTTCATTTCAGTTAAATATGATAATTCAAGTGAACTTCACTTACATTTAGTGTAGCTGGCCAGTTTGCCAAGACTGCTAGTGGCTGAACAAGACTATCTGCCCTGGCAACCCTTTCCTCCAAAGAGAGTGAGGAATTCCTTGTCAGTCCTTCTTTATACAGTAAGAATATTTGCCCAAAGTCTCTTGCTATATCCAGAGTGAATATGAGGGATGAAAGGCAGATCAAGGAAAAGAAGATTTTCTGTGCCCTGCTCCTCACTCCATGTTGTCTAGAATCAGGCAAGCATTAGAAAAAGTTGTTTGAATTCTACACAATTACTCACATGAAAACCCTTATTGTCAAGAAAGTAAGGAGAATGAAGAAGGCTAAAATAAAATCAGGACAATTAGTTAATCAACTGTTGGATGCAATTCTCATTCACCATATCCAATTGTATATATAAATAGTATTGCACTATCCACCAAAATGTGAAACCCAATGCTAGAAAGTAGAGCATTTTCATCTGGTGTCATCTTGAGTAGGAGACAACTGGAAGAATGTGGGGGGAACAATATGATCTGCTCTCTGACAAGGCCAACTTATATCCAACAGTCACATTCTTAAATTGCAACTCAACTGATGGTAGATGACTCATACTGATACATCTTTTGAATGAGATGAGATCTTGGATACTAAAGCAACTGAGCCTCTTACTGCCATACTTACTGGGGCTGTGGCAGTTGATTTAATATCAGATGAGATGAAAAACATTACACACACCAATCCTTTATCAAAAGCCCAATTGCATCTTATGTTCAGAATGATTAACCTGAAGATGAGGTTAGTCTAGAAAAAATCCAAGCTGTGACCTCAAATGATGATAAACATTGGCACCATTGCATATGCTGGACTTGAGTAAATGGATGACTTGGAGTAAGAAGACAATCAAACAGGAGATTCAAAGGAACTCCAATCTCCACTCTTGCTGCTCACTGAACTGATTTTTCTGATATAGAAATGAAAGAGATCTGGGATCTTGCCTTCATACTGTCAGATCCTGTGATCATTGCTGTGTTCTTTCAGTTGCTGGCTGATGCATCACTAGGTATAGCCCCAGGTCCTCTGTGTAAAGGCAGATAGACAGACAGACAGCTTGAAGGCATGAGGAGCTTTCCTCATTTCCATGGAGATTGCTTTATACACCCGAAAACAGGTGTGCTAAGCACTCTGTCTCGCAAAGCTGGGTTGTTGTATATAAGAGAATTAATTGCTTTATGTTCTGTCATAATTTGAATTCACAATGCTTTATCTACTTAGTGTATAGCTATAAGCACTCAATGGAAAATACAACGGGGAAATTGTTACTGAGGGTTAGAACAACACCAGTGGTGTTGTGGTTTGCACTGGCTTACTGTCAAAAGACCAGATATTGGTCTCAACGCCCACTAAAATCAGACTCCCGAGCTGTACATACATTCTAGTCATAATGTGAGTTGATAACTAAAGCAACAGGCATGAATGATCAGATCCTACAAGTTGGTTTGTCAAACATGTCTTCAATCTATCAGCAGTGACACAGCCATGACACTAATAAGAACGTACCAGAAATACCAAGAATCACCGCTGAACATGCTTCTCATGCTCAAGAGTGGCTTCCCAAGCCTCGTCTTCCGATCACTGCAAGCTCGAAGCTAAAGAGCAAAGGAGCTGAGATGAAAGCTTGAGGCGAAGTCGCTAATCAACCGACAATGCTGTATGCAACACCCATGCCCTGTAACATTAGCGCATTTCATTCGATGAACACGATACATTTGAACCCTGTGCTGTTCTTTGAAAGGCATACGAGCTCTGTTGAAGCGGCACGCTTTCCTAGATGAATTCTAATTTCACAACATTTAAAATCAGGCTAGTATTTAGAGGAACTTACTGGCGTGCTAAGTGCAACAGA
The DNA here is from genome assembly GCA_003987895.1 of Neonothopanus nambi. Taxonomy (NCBI): domain Eukaryota; kingdom Fungi; phylum Basidiomycota; class Agaricomycetes; order Agaricales; family Omphalotaceae; genus Neonothopanus; species Neonothopanus nambi. The sequence goes on from RCHF01000819.1 coordinate 4,305, forward strand.
TTGACTCAATTATGCATTTGATTAGTTGAAACTTCTCTTTCACGCGTTCTGAAAATTGTCTTTGTATAGGCTAGAGAATAATCCACGAGGAAAGTTGAGAGCAGACAATGCAGGTACAGTGATGCCGCAGCACTGAGCACGCTCTGCTGTGCCACTGCCCGGTCGCCGGTCCGTATTATGTATGTAGCTCCAATTGAAATTTCGACACTTAGACGCGTCACATTGACCTCAGCGACCTCTTGGCGACCAATGGCAGGCTTACACTGAATCAGACACAAGGAGTGAAGGACGACATTACAGTTCGACGGAAGAAGATCACAGCCAGAATAGACGCTCTCCGCAAGCTACAGACCCAGGTTTGCCCCAACGTTGAGGAGCAGGTCGTTGCACAGCCCGCTTGTGATCCCGAGCGCGAAGTTCTCTTTCTTCCGTCTGACTACAACCTGACGGACCGCGAAGCGAAGGGTCTTATCGAACTGGCAAAGTTGGAGAGTAGGCTTCGGGAAGGGGAGCTGTATGACAGCATTCGGGCGGTACAGCATGCTGCCAAGAATTACTCCATTGTCCACCAACAGAAAGTCACCAATGCCCGTGGTGTAGCTGCGAATACCAGAGCTCAGAACCAACTCAAGACCATTCACGTTGAGCTCTTATGCTGTATAGCAGACTATAACTCCTGTCGTGATGCCTTACTTTCCCTCGGGTTTTGTGCACCCAGTGATCTTCCCAAAATGACCGAGAAGGACACTTTTCGAAAGTCTGCTGTTGCCAAGCATGGTCTCGGGGATTCGCGAAGGACAGATGGTCAGCTGTATACCTTGGGAGACTTGCCCGCGACATTAAGTTCTGGATCTGATGTCCCCATGCCGGCACCCCATGAAGATCGTATTAGTACACATGTTGTTCGGCAGAAACGAGGTAGGTCATAGTCAGAGTTACCACGAGACAATTTACTCAATGCCATCATTTGTTGCGCAGACATGCAGCACAGTGGCCGCTACTACCTCGCAACCTCAGAGACGAGAGGAGAGAAGAGCATAGAAGGCTGCAACCATAAGAATGGGAGCCGTTGTTATTAGACATAATTAGTACAAAGGAGCTTAAGTATCTACTCTAGCTACGACTACGTACTGCGGTCCATGAGGAAGCTGCACTACCTACGTGAGGCGCTATGCTACATGCTACATAAATGAGGTAACAACATGTCCGTGCACGTGTAGTCCGCATGTAAGTGTGATCGACATTATGATCGTTCAACATCATTTGACAGGACCACGAAAGAAGCTGAAATTGAAACAAAAATTGAATTCAAATCACGACCGACCACCTTCAGAGGATGGCTGGATCTGGAACCTGAAGCTGGTGTTTGCTGCAAAGGGGTTATCAGACGAGGAACAAGCCCTGTATCAGGAAGAGAGTAAGTTTTCCCTGTATGCCACTGATGAAAGACGCACTGACAAAACTTTGGTCAGGTGATCGAGTTCAATGGTTCCGTGCACTTGCTGAGAAGGAGCGGTGGCAGGAGGCGTATGAACTGAAGCAGGCAGATTTTCGGCGGTGTATCCGAAGTTTCCGATGCATGAAAGAGGCTTGGGGATCTGTAGTCGAGGGACCAGCTGTCTCTGCCACTTCTGAGGCCGGTATTGAGCACACTTCGGTCGAATGGTCGCCAGGCCATAAAGCTTTCGCAATGCGGCAATCAGTCATGTACGAGAAGCTCGAACACGATTGTATGCGCCTTTTTGCTGGGCTCGGCTTTGACTCCAACGAGCTCCCCAAGGGGAGAATTCTTGCAGACGACATTGCTGAATGCCGTATGAAGGAGCTGGAGTTTGAAAATCATCAGATTCGTATGCTGCTCAATAATTCGATAAGCAAGACCGGAATGATCAGAGACGCTGGGGTTGAAGGTTTAGATGACGAGGGACCCGAAGTTGACGATGCTTTCAGAGGTGGAGATGAGGAAGAGGCTGAAGAGGATGTGATTGAGGAGGAGCAGGCTGACGAGGAAGAGGAGGAAGAGGAAGAGCTCGATGATGAAAGTGATGATTGAAACTGGTGAGTTCAGTTGCTGCGTGTCTGGTGCATGTGCTGACTGTTGAACTGGTTGTTTCTGTTTACCAGCGTTTAACCGCAGTTTAAGGCTGCAACTGTCTTGGTGGAAAATATTGGCCTACACAGTTTAACTGGGTTTATCGGTGAGTTCAGTTGCTGTGTGTCTGGTGCACGTGCTGACTGTTGAACTGGTTGCTTCCGTTTACCAGCGTTTAACCGCAGTTTGAGACTGCAATTGTCTTAGAGGAAAATATCGGGCTACACGGTTTAACTGGGTTTATCTGTGTGTTACTTTGATGCTGGTGTCTTAGCGGAGAGCCATGGGTCACGCGGTTCAACTGGGTTAAACGGTATATTTATTGCTGTATCATAGTGTAGTACTTGTTGTGTTGTACATAGGTAGATAGGTAGTTTAGCCCGGTTCAACCGGGTAAAACCGGTTGAACTATGGGCCTGTAGGAACATCGTGATGTTAAACAAGAAGGGTCAGGTTCTTGGGCGACCTCATCTCCTCAATCTTGCTTTGCTATTCATTGTATGTTCTTTCACATTGTTGAAGTTGAACAACATCAAGGTCATAGCCCGGCGGCCTTCTGCTCATCAGCTCTATTTTCCTCACCGAGTAACCGAGATGACTGGTCTCTGAGTTGAAACCGCACGAGAAAAGCTTAGCTGGTGCCGAACTCTTTAGACCATTGGGAACCTCCTTTACCTCCTCGAGGATCGTGGTGAGATTGCGTTGCTCCTTGGCTCGATTTGGTTCGCATAGTATCAACAAGTTCAATTATTACTCTCGTGCGTAGTTGCTTTTTCGTGGTTTTAAAGCCTTCCTCACGTTACACTTCCAGACCTATTATACTCAAGTCTATTGGTTTTACCAGCTCGAACGCCTGCTTGCTCGTAATCAGCATGTGTGGTGTCATCAAACTCGTCGGTGCTCTCATTTGGCTCGATTAAAGTACTTTGGCCGCTGGTCTTGTTCTTGGCTTCACGGGTGACGGGAGGCGCTGTCTGCACGTACTATGGCTGAACATCCGATTCCACATTTAACCCGAGACTAAATAGCGCCGGTGAGTGTACTACTAATATGGCATTTTCAACGTTTGAGCTTTTGACTTTATAGTCGCGTTTTCTACTTCTGGAATGGCACTCCTCCTTACTTTTACCGTCGAAATCTTCCCCAACACGTCAGGACACTCACTCAGGCGTGTAAAACCACTAGCAATTGGTTATACGAGTGAGCTTCACTTTTCAGACCTTCAAGTGTAGTCATACATCTCAAAAAATTTTTAGATTCCTGGACCTTTCCGCACGTTTCACGCTCCAACTTTTGGTCACACCCACTCGCCGCTACACCGTGTGCTACTCAAGCTTAACAACAATCGTCCCTACCGCATTTATCTACGTAAGTCCTTTTTCCAGCCCCGAACTTCCCTTGCTCTCATCTGCTCTCAAGCTAAATTTAATCGTCTAGTCATTCTTTGCTTCGCAGTTGGTTCTTCCCCCCAGACGAAGCAAGCAAGTTATGTACATACGTTTATAACGAAGAATTTCACTTGAGGTTCGGAAGACGCGTAGTCAAAACAGAAGCAGAAGACAGGAGGATACGTGTCGTTCGCTCCCCTCTAGCTCGTTCTCCTCACCCACTTACTACGGTTTTATCACGCCCATATCCATATCCACCGCTGTGACGCTATACAGGATTTCACCATAGCGTGGCGTGACGGCGCATGCCGTGTGTGGTTCGGTGTTGTTCCGAGTTGACGCGTATGCGTACGCCTTCTCTCTCTCTCCCTCTCTCGCCCTTTCCCTCGCCGGCCTCAAATCTCAACGTCGATATCGACGGTATCCCCACCCCATCCTTCCACGATAGACAATAGACGAAAAAGAGAACGAAAAGGAGGAGGGAAGGAAGGGGTATTTGAGTGGAGACAGTGAAAGTCCTACGACATATGGAGTGGAGTTGAATATGTCACGCTCAGGCTAGGGATGCCAACAGCTCGGCTCGGCTCGCTCGTGGCTCGCTCACGTGTTATCGGCTCGGCTCCCGGCTCTGGAGCCGTTTGGATGAAACGGCTCGAGGGTCTCTGAGCAAGTGTACTCCTCAGTTCAGTGTCAACATATAGTAGGTATTTTTGAGTGTAAATAAGTTCTAGAGTAGATATCTATCATTTGAGTATGAATTAAGCACAAAGGGATAGAAATTGAAGTAGATATATTAAGGCCCTCCATCGAGCCATTAGAATAAATGGCTCGATGAGCCGTTAAAATTAAGCGGCTCTACCTAAAACGGCTCGGCTCCGGCTCCAGCCGGTAAGCCAGCCGAGCTGTTGACACCCCTAGCTCAGGCTACACCGAGGCCTGAGGCCTGAACCCTTTGGAGCGAGGATATCATTCCTTCCTTCCAAATGCGCCGCGCACGCACACGCGTCTTGTTCTCTCCTCTCCTCTCCTCTCCTCTTCCTTCTGCTCTCAACACTCGTTTTCGTTTGAGCGTGTCGCGCGAGGTTTATGGCTTACGCGTACGGCTTACGGCTTACGATGGACCTCGTTCTCAAGACTCAGTACTCAGGCCTCAGGGTGCAGGCAGAGGTACCTCTGTCGAGGAAGGAGTAGGGGAAGGAATAGGGGAAGGAGTAGTAGAAGGAGCAAAGGGAGGAGCAGGGGAAGGAGTAAGAACCCTCGGATTGGCGCCTGGATACGAGGAGAGATGAACTGAGTCCTGACACGCTGTGGATTCCTTTTTGAAAGAGTTTACGGAGGACTTAGTTCATACGGTATGGCTTACTAGGTATGGACGCGTTACAGTACTTGAGAAGGTCTTTGTCCTGTAAGCATTAATGGGGTAGTGGTAACCTGGGTCGTTGCCATCGACCCGCCGGGGGTTCGATTCCCTCTTAATGCAATTTGTATATCTGTGATAGAATTTTTGCTTTTTGTTCGTGTAGCTTAGGTAGGTGCATACCGGTATACGGTTGGGGAATTCGAAAGTGTTTGGTTTTTTTCTTCGTGTAGCTTAGGTAGAGGAATCTGAGAGCGTTTGACGTCCGGATTGTTAGAGTATACAGGGTTTTCACTTCCACTCGCGGTCGTTATGAACTGACTTTTCCCAGGTTCTACATAGTTATCATCGATTAACGTTTAACATGTACCTTGGGGCGCTTCAATGAGGGAACCCCAGAGAAGTATGTAGAAGAATTAGAGTGTAATAAACATTTCCTTTGAAAATCAATAATTATTAATTACATATCAAACACCTTTTCAAAAAAGCTAAAAGGAAATGAAGCAATTTTGCATATGACCACCGCAGGGGTCGAACCTGCAATCTCCTGATTACTGCGAATTTGGATAACCCAACATGTCGTAGTCAGACGCGATGCCATTTCGCCAGGCGGCCATACTCTCTGTGCTTTCCCTGAATTACATGAGAGTCATGGTTGCAGTCGGAGGGCGTCCTCAGCTCATTTATCGTTCAATGGTGAATGCTGCGAGTAAGAGGTAGACTTTTCAATAGCCACGCCACAGTAGCCATCATATCCCATCTCTCCGTCAGAGTTCGTCTCGTCTTCTAGCTTAGTAGCGTCCTGGATCCTTATGGCCGTTTGAACGAAGAAATTCAAAGATGGAACCAGGAACTGGGAAGCGAGGATTGGAGGACGCGTAAGTCAAAGCAGAAGATAGAACTTCAGAAGGAGAAGGAGAGTGTGGCTAATTATAGACCATATCCACTGCCGCTCTCTCCCTCACGTTCGCCTCCGCGCCACGAGTAAAAAGTCGATCGACGAGCGCTGAGTCAAGCTCAAGACCGGTTCTCGTTTTCGTTTTCCTCACCTACCCACCCATCCTAAGCCTCCCATTCCGAGCCATTCTTACTTCCCCTGCTGGCTTCCATCCTCAACATCGACGGTTATGACCCGTGAGTTCTTCGGTATATTCGTAACCGTCAGACCTCGCTGACTCGGATTTGGATCTAGATGGATGGGAGAGGGTTGGCGCTACTCAGCCTGAGGCCTGGAGCTGTTTCAAAGGGGGAGGAAAGTCTTTTGTGACAGTCGAGATGATCTTTAGTCTAGCATTCCAATCCATTTTTACTTCCAGTTCCAAATACGCGTACGCGCACTTCTCCCCTCTTCTGAAAACATTTTCCTTCTCTTTTCATTCTGAGGCCTACCACACCACACCATACCACAGCCGAATACCCATACCCATACGCACATACGCACTTGCCTCCTTCTCCCTCAACACCTTCCCTCTCTGCTGTTGCCGTTCTCTCTCTCCTTCACCGGCATCTTCGGAATCGGATTTCCCCACTCGGCCTGAGGTTGTTTTAGAGGAGGAGGAGGAGCAAAAAGTCGTTTCGCGACCGAGGCCGGTGATGCATCGATGATCGAAACAAGCGCCAAGCGCTGAGTGTCTAAATGCGCGCACACGCGCACACACTTCTCAATGTTTTGGTTTTGGTTTTGGTTTTCCTCCCATCCCTACCCGCCTACCCGCCTAGCCTAGCCTACGTCTCCCATTCCGAGCCTTCTTTACTTCCCCTGCCAGCTTCCATCCTCAACCATTCGCCACTTTCACAGCACCCACTTGCCTATGTGCTGTGGGTATCAACCCCGCAACCCCCCGCCTCACGCCTCGCGCACGAACGCACTTCTCTCCCCTTCTTCTCTCCCCGAAGTTCTTACAGTACTACCAACATCCCCCTTTCCCTTTTTCCCTCCCCTCCCCTCCCCTCCCTACCCGCCTAGCCCTCCCATTCCTCGCCATGCATTCTCACTGGACAATCCTAACCTTCGACTCTCTGGAGGGCACGAATTCGGGATTCGGTATCGGATGAACGTGAACGCGTCGCGCGAGGGCTTATGGTTTATGGCTAACGATCGATGGTACTCGCTGGATTCGAATTCGAATTCATATCGACGACGGATATGTTGGACAAATGTTAGGATGTGAACAACCCAGGGACCTAGAAACCTCCGCCTCCCTCTGACTCTCTGCGTGGGGTGAGTAGTGGGTCCCGCACGGCTCGCGCTAGCCCCCGACTCGTGTTTCAGTGAGCTCAGAGGGTTGCGCGAGGGGCGTTGAATGGAGAGTAGGACTCGGGAGTGGGGAGGCATCAAGATGTAGATGCAGGTGGACGGTGACGGCTTTTAAGACTGGAGGCGAATGGGACGAATTGAAGGAAGGAAGGAAGGAAAGGAGGACAGGAGATGAGGCTTGGGCTTGGGCTTGGGTTTCGGGAGGTAGGAAGGAGGTGAGGGACGAGTGTACCGAGCGAGGAAGGAGCGAGTGAGCGGCGCGCATATTTCCACTTCCTGACATGAATCACGAAGCACTTGTTCTATGCACATCCACGCGATTCCCTTTCTTCTACCTTCACTACGGCTGCCCAGCTACCCTGCCCGAGGCGAGTGGGGGGAAGTAAGAACCCTGTTAGCGTGTATTTTCGTTTTCAGACACGAACAACACACTAAACACGACGCATGAAACTCGAAACACGAAACACTTTTTCTACGACACGCGATTCACCCTACCTCCACTACGCCCTACCTGCCCATTCCCATTCCCATCCCCATTCCCAATCATTCTTCCTCCGATAATCATCACCTCGCCTTTATGTATAACCCTTCTGGCCCGGGATTCGTATCGAAAATAAAATCGTTGGATTAGGAAGGCTTGCGATGTGAACCGTAAACCGTTCTCAGGGGTACATAGGAGCTGTGGGTGACATTAAACAACCCGGAGAACCTGAACCTTCGTCTCCGCCACTGGTGGTGTTTGGACTAGGAGGAAGGGGGTTTAGATGAGGAAGGGTTTGGAGAAAGGAGGAGGAGTAGGAGTAGGAGTAGGCAGGCGTCGAGATGGAGGAACAAGACGCAAGACGGTGGGAAGTACGAGGGGGGGTACGAGGGGGGTACGAGTCTCACTCCCTCAGACTGTGTTTAACAATCTCTCGACGCGTCCGCACTTCGTCCTTGTCCCTTCCGCCATCGATATCGACGGTACCCCCACCCAACCATCTCACAATTATGGATTGTAAGTTCCTCGGTATATTCATGGCTGTGAACAGACCCCGCTGACTCAGATTTAGATTCAGATCAACAGTAGACGGCAGACGGTAGACCATAGGCTCTCTACTCTGGGCCTCCATCCCGTTAGTGCTTTGGTGGTTATTGGGGAGAAGAAGAGGAAGGTTAGGGGGTGTACCGCGTCTCACGTTCACGCTGAGTGGGCGGAGTGTTGAGATGGGGACAGATGAAGGTTTTTAGAAGGGGGATGAGATTTGAGTGGTGGAGGACGATTGAGCGCCGACATGTGCACTCCGTATGCCAAAAAACAAAACGAGGTACAAGCCTCGCCCTACCGTGCCACGCCACGCTACGCCAGAGCTATAGCTCCGAACGCGCGCACACAACGCACTTGCTCCCTTTTTCTATCAACGTATATGCATAACCCCGCTGGCCTGGGATTCGTATCGAAACAAAATCGTTGGGTTGGGAGAGGCTTGCGTTGTAAACCGTTCTCATGCCTACATAGGAGCGGTGTGTAACAACCTAAGGAACCTGAACCTCCGTCTCTGCGTGCCATAGTCCCGAGTCCCGCAAGGGTCGCCTCGATCTGACGCCTCTCATGATTAGTGGTGCAGGGAATTAGCCGGTGGTGGAGGACTTCAATTGGGGGATGGGGGTTTGAGATTTGAGCGTTGAGATGAGGAAGGGTCTGGAGAAAGGAGGAGGAGATGTTGTCGAGATGGAGGAATGAGACGGTTGGGCGACATTAAACAACCCGGCAAACCTCCGTCTCCGTCTCTGCGTGCCACTGCCAGAGTCCAGAGTCCCGAAAAGGTCGTCTCTGATGCCGCTCAATGGTTTAGGGACCGGCTGGTGGTGGAGGACTGGGAGGATTGGGGTTTTAGATGTAGAACCGAAGGGTTTGGAGAAAGGAGATGGAGAAAAGACGGTGTCGAGATGGAGGAATGAGATGGTCTGAGGTGCGAGGTGGGGTACGAGTCCCGCGTCCCGCTGACCACACCGGCGCGCACCTCAGCTTCCAGACACGAAGCACGAACGAATGCCTCCGGAACTCTCCCTTTTCCCCTCCATCATTGATATATGTCGTCATGTCGATGCAGTATGCTATCGCTTCGAGAAGGAGTGGTGATAGTGGTTGATGGCGGGAGATTTCGAGAATACGAAGACTAGTAGGGAAAAGAGGAGGGGGAGGAGGGGAGGTTTTCGAGGATACGGACACGGAGACTAGCAGAGGAGAGATGGAGGGGAGGTGGAAGGTGAGGTGGAAGGTGAGGTGGAGATAAAGGTCCCAGACGGACTCGGGCTCGGAGGACGGATGGTGATGGAATCATTGAATCAAAATGAGATGGAGGAATATGAAGGTGGAAAGGAAAGGGTATGCAAGGCTATCAAGGGTTCAGGAGCGAAGTGAACTGTGAGACGAGGTGAGGCGAAGGACTCTTAGGGCATCGAGAGTTCAAGTTGCTAATAATCCACTCCATTTTTATAACAGGATCCCCACCACACCACACCACACCATAGCAAGGATACTCCTGCCTAATACACGCACCCACACACTTCTCCCCCCCCTTCTCATTCTCCTTCCCATTCTCCATTATACAACATTTTCTTGTCTTTGTCTTATCCTCCGCCTCCCCTACCGTCTTCCGTCCCGAACCGTGACCCTTCATCCATTCTCCACCTCCACAACACACCCATGCATGCACGGCGAACTCCTGTCCCTGCACCCACACTCAGTTCAGTAAGCTGAATCTGTAGAGGCAACGAATATATGTTGGACGAGGTTTAGGGTTTACGATGTAACTCGCTGTCAGGCCTAGAGGGTGTGGGGAAGAACCCGGGGAACCTCCGTCTCCGTCTCTGCGTGAGTCCGCAGGGGTGAGGCGAGTGGAACATTGGACTCGGAGGGCGGAGGGATGGGATTGAGTGGAGGGGTGGTAGTGGGGATGTCATAGTCCCGTAAGGTTCGCCTCCAACGCTGCTCTGTCGTTCAATGGCCTCGGAGGGCAGGGTTTACCGTTTGAGTGGGGGATAAGAAGAGTGAAGAAAGAGAAGGAGTGCGGTCGAGAAGGAGGGGTGCGAAAGAGGCTCTGAAGGAGATGACCATCAAGGATGCGGATGCGGAGGTGAAGGGAGTGGGGCAAATTGAATGAAGGAAGGAAGGGAGACGGTGGGAGGTGGGGTGGGGTATGAAGTCGTGGATAAGATGACACTGAAAGCTTCCATCCTTCCGCTGCCCGCAACGCGCGGCGATAAGACTAAGTCGTTTCGTTGGAATTCATTTTATGAGCTTCAGCCTTCAGGTGTACGGTAGTACCTTGTCTCCAGGCCGAGTGGATGGTGAGATGGGGACAGATGAAGGTCCTTAGAAGGGGGGTGAGATTTGAGTGGAGGAGGGTGATCATGATCATCGGCATGCGCAATATGCCCAAAAAAACGAAAGAACGAGTTACAAGTCCCGTCCCACCATGCCATGCCACAGCCACAGCCACAGCCACAGTTCCGAATGCGCACGCATTTGCTTCCTTTGCTATGAACGTATAACCTCGCTCGAGAAGAGGGGGAGGAGGAGGAAGGGGGGAGTTTTTCAAGGATACAGGGATCAGCAGGGGAGAGCTGGAAGAGGGGGGCTGGAGCTTTAGGTGAGATGGAGATGCAGGAAATCCAGATGAGATGGAGGAATTCGAAGGAGGGGAGGGAAGGGTATGCAAGGCCATCGAGGGTGCACAGGTGAACTGAGACGAGGTGAGGCGCAAGAAGGGCATCGGGAGTTCGAGGTGCTGATAATGATAATGATAACCCGCTTGATTTTATAGCCTATGCTAGAAATCCCCGCCACATCACACCATAGCAAGGATACTCCCGCCTAATACGCACACACGCATTTCGCCCCTTCTCATTCTCCTTCTCCTTCTCCATTATATAACATTTTTCTTTGTCTTTGTCTTTTCCTCCACCTCCCCTACCGGCTTCTGCCCTGAACCGTGACCTTTCAGCCATTCTCCACCTTCACAGTACCTCCATGGCACACACGGCGAACTCTCCTGTCCATGCATACTATGTTCATTGAACGTAACCTCGCTGAATTTGAATTAGTGTCGACAACGAATATGCTGGACGAGGTTCACGGTTTACGATGTAACTCGCTGTGGAGAACAACCCGAGGAACCTCCGCCTCCATCTCTGCGTGAGTCTGCAGGGGTGAGGCGAGTGGGACCATAGACTCGGAGGGATGGGGTTAAGTGGAGGGGTAGGAGTGGGGATCCCTATGCTACACTGATAACCTCCCTGAAGTCGGATCGACAATAGATTTGTTAAACTTGGACCTGCATTGCTCAGTGTACCTCGCCTTTGCCTTCTCTGCGAAGGTGTGGGGAATAGGAACAGTGGCCCGGAGGAATATCCTGAAAGTCCGCCTCTGCGACGGTTTAGAGTTAAGCTACCGTTCCGTTAGTGGTTAGGAGGTATTAGACTCAGAGGAGGAGGAGGGAGGGGAGTTAAGTGGGGACTGAGATGCAGAATGATGAAGGATTCGACAAGGAGAACAAGCGAGCACTACGAGCGTGAGTCTGCCTAGGGGAGACTAAGAAGCAGTGGTGATTAAGTGTCGATCGAAGAAGGGCCTGGGGAGGGGTTTTTCGAGGATGCGGAAACTAGCAGAGGGAAGAGGGGAGCTGAAGTTTGAGTTCGAGTTGGCCAAGGCCAAGTTAAGTTGACGTGTACGCTCTGGACACGATACTATTACGATACTGCTTTTTCCCCCTCCCGGGCCTCAAGCTTTCAAATCTTAACGATGCCCCGAATTCGAATCCTATAGCCTCCTGTAGGCTGATAAGTAGAAGACAACGATATTGGCACTTTTGGCATTTAATAATCCAGGATCCATTACCACTGTCTGACGTCGGACTACCAACGGATTTATTCCTGAAGAATCACACTACATGTATGGCCACTAGAGGGCGTTGAAACGGATATCTAGAATCTGCGACTTGGTGTCAAATTTGGGCAATTTGTGCAGCTACAATGGCCATGGCATTGGCTGGCTAGTCATTGGGCGAGGGTGTGAATTTTCCCATGTCACCGTGGAAGCTTCCATCAGCCTTTCAAAATCATCTTCAAAATCGTTTCTTGAATTCTCTCTTCAACTCAACTTCTCAATTAGCTTTACCTGGTCATTCCTCTCAAGCTGGTCGTCCTTGACTCAGTTTTAGCACCGCCCCGGGCTTCTACAGATTCCGTCTGGGGTATCCTCGATGACAACCCTTCGAACCCTGGATCCCAAGTTTGACCATGACTGTTGTAAGTATGTATTAATAAATCCAAACATCGCTTCATCACCTCAATATGTACCCAGTAACGTACACTTCTCCTTGGTCTTTAGGCATTTAAACTTTCCCCTTCTCTCTTGAACGTTCCTTCAAGTGCTCCGTTGTTACAGGCATTGACATTGTTGTCGTTCACCTCCGAGTCGCTAAAACCTTACGGCTATCGGCGCATACCTGTAATCTGACTACTCTTGGCTGTTGCATAATGATCTTCACTCGTCACAGCTTGCCGCAGCTCGTCGTTCGTATATAACTTGTTCGGGTTCCGCGGTCGAGTCGAACCCCGACTAAATTAAACGCCTCGCGAGTTGCATACGAAATTCAAATTGCGACGGTGTTTCAATTCCCGAGTCACTGCCTCTCAGTATATCAGTGACAACTCTCGTTTACTTTCTACTTACTTTCTACTTACTGTAACATTCTTAAACCCTTTCACACTGCTGTGTTCCTGACCCGTTGATCCTCCGCCTGAGGCTCAGGCTCACTTAGCCTTAGGACAGTCGGTTTGGTCCATCATCGACAATCTCTATCCGATTTGTTCTCGCAAGGCCTCAGCGGAGCCATTCGTAATTTCGCTCGATCGCGATCGGTATTGAGTGACTCCCGAGTCCCAGCGACCGCCTGAGGAGGGTCTGAGGCTAAGCGCTGAGCGCTGAGCGGCGAGCCTCACCAAATTCGGAATTTGTATGATTTTTGCTAAGTTGTACATTTTTGCGTGATACGATGCAGACTCCCAAAGCCATGGCGAGACGAATGCTAGAAGCTGAGGCATATGAGGATATTGTTCGTACTTTGTTTGGCAACAGCTTTAATTATCAGATTTTACACGCACTTCATAATTCACGTGATCACACCCCGCAGTTAGTCTCCTCCTCACAAATGGGACGCTGGGTCTGGGAGCCTGGATACGATGCGTATTTGCATATGCTGCTGTACATGCAGCATCATACGTATCATGATGACCATGGCCTTGATAATCAATACGTACAAGTCGCCCGATTCTCTGCATGTGTGTTGGAACAAGATCGGACAACAAACGATGCTGCTGGAGGCCTGCGGAGCTGGATGGGGTTGCGGGAGGTGCGGGAGAGCTTGGGAACTTGGGCGAGGTGATAGTAATGGTATTGAGAGAATTCAGAGTCTTAGTCAGAGGGAACAAGTAAGCCAACCCCGCCCAGACGAGCTCGAATTAAAATCGATTTCTTACCCGCCTTCCTGCCCTTGCGTCGTTCGGAAACTTCAAGGATTTGGAGGGGATTCCTTTTTTGTTCTCATTTTGTGAATCAATCAATCTGATTCAACTCGCTCAAGAAACTCCTCACCGGCACCCCTGGACCCTCTTTCCCCATCACCCATCCTCTTCCCGCTTTTTTGTTCGAAAGCTTCGAGAAGGTATGTTTTGTTCCCTTTTTTGTTCTTGTTTTTATTTCAAGAGACTCGTCATCCCTGGACCCTCTATCTCCACTTCTGATTCTCCGTGGCCTAGCGTGGTCTTTTACTTGGCATGTCGCATCATTTATTATTCCATGTCCGAGTCAGGCATTAAATATAATAAATTATAATACAGGGCGGGGATACACTTTTGATCCTCCAGGCTCTGCCAGCTAGCAGTGACTCTCCGATACATGGTTCAAGGGAGAGGGTTGCCAATAGCTCACTTCCGACTCCTTGAGCTGTGATGGATGCGATGCATTTCGGAACTCGGGAGGTCTCAGTTGGCTCAATTTTTCGCTCGAGCACCATAGGATCTTTGAATGAATGTGCTATAATTCCACATAGTGATCTGCGTGGGTGGCACGTTACGGGGTTACCGTGACAGAAGGCCCGTTTCCGATACAATGAGGTTTCCAACCTTCGTTTGCGATGTCCTCGGTGGTCACGGTGAGTACTTATTGAATCTCAGAAACACTCATTTGTCAAATATCTACATTTAGTGTACCATATTCGTGGTGTGTGCACACCACTACCGTCACTCTTGATCATAATCATTGAGTAGATTGGTCATTCCCTGTCGTAGCATAACAAGAAGTTGCCCGCAGCAAAGTAGGAGTAGAATCAGATTGTTTGAGATGGGGGCTGTATGTAGTAGGTATGCACTCTCCTTTCAGATGAGTCAGCGCTACATTCATTTGATCAGCACTTTGCAAGCATGTTTAGAATTCTGTCAGAATTCTACTCAAATTCCACCATGTACTTGCTGTTTTCCAGGAACGCGCCTTCCTGAATTCTTTAATCCCATTGCATCACCGCGCAATATTTCTAAACGTCCCTTCTGACATTCTATTCAAACTGCTAAGAAAGTCGTGTTATGTCGTTATCATTGTTCGACACAGACGGACAGCACATTCAATGCGGAGTGCAGCGTCTGCTCGCGAGCACTGTTTGAATTTCCACGAAAGCAGCACTGCGAAAGTGGCGGAAAAGGACTTCGCCGACGTCTGTCATAACCAAAGAATTCGAATTAATAGTTAATTCGGATGGCGCTCATTCCTTATCCTTATATATACAAGTCCAACGCCTCCTTTCAAAAGTTCTTCACTGGTTCTTCACCGCAATCTGGCTGCTATAAAGAAATCGTGGCTGGGTGGGGTATATCTTCAACTAATTCCAATTGTTCTCGCCCAGCTTTCCTGTCCAATCTATCATGAGTTGGGGATCATGTTTCCGGGGGTTCCGTTGAAAGCAATACAACAATAACACGGCGTCCTGCTAGAGTCGGTGCTCTTTGAATACCTAGAGCTTTACGATAAATGAAGGATCCGAAGCCTTTACAGTAAGCGGGTTGACGTTAGTCCATCAATAAACTGTCAAAATAGTAAGTTTTGGGAGGCCCTGTATCAAGTAAATATGTCATGATTGAAGCTACAGTGTCATTCTAATCAGGGATAACAAGTCCGTCAACGTGTGATAGTGATATTTAACCCCTTGTTGAAATGTATGCCACGAATAGTTGATACTCATCTCATCAGTTTCTAACTTATATGGTAGATAATGGTTGTGCCAAGATCTATTAAGAGCTGCGATCAAGCAAATTGAATTCGAACTCAATAGACAACGGCTAGATATACATCTCACAAACGATACATGATTTGTTTCCGCCGCCTGAGAACAACTTGAGAAAGAAGAACTTCAAGATGGAGAACCTACAGCAAATTTTGATGGATGAGTAACTTTGCAAGCTTCTTATTCTTAGTCAATTACTCTCGTCTGAGTATGTAGCTTACCAATTGAAAGGAGCAGAGAGAGTATTTCCTGACTAACGGCCAACACTAAATCAGGGACGTTACTTACAGCTTGGACACCGGCCCGCAGCCTGCTTGCGATAATTTTCCCACGGTCACTGTAGGGCGCTTCTTTCTCTCAACTCTGATCATGGTCTCCCACTACCTTCCACAATCACTGACTCAATCAAGACTATCTTGATACCTTAGATCCCTCGTCTATTGCTTGTGAGTGTGTTAAGACTCAGGGGACGCAGGTGAATCTAACCGGCTATGGTGCAGGACTCGACATCGGATGGCTCCTGGCCAAAGGGCTATACCCGTCGAACCTGTATGATCAATGGAATTAATTATGCAGTGAGCCTGGAAGTCAGGGAAGAACTAAAAAAAACTTCAATAAGTCTTCTGTCTTCGATCCTGCGCCTTGCTCACCTATTGGCCAGGGTACCTCGGACCTGAAAATCGATTATGTAGATGAGGTCTCCTGATTCAAATTGTTTCAGATTGTATCTTCGCCCTCGAGATTCAGGGTTTCCTCCGACTATGTACATATGTGCTTGCCCCTCACCGGTCAATTTCGCATAATCGACCAGGATCTACCTCGCTCTACTCAGCTTTTCCTTTGGACCTCCTTGGACCAGCCAGGACCAGCTGCAGGATGAATATACTTTGTGTCCTTGTCGGTGATATAATCTCTCAATCCCATCATGATGGTAAGCGAAAACGTGTTCAGAACGTGCTCTTCCATAGTGGCAGTACGGTAGGATACGGTACGCTTGATTGACTGATAGCTTGGTCCAGGTTTTCGAGTTTCACGACTCCGGAGACGATTTACAAAACTACGCGAGCTTCTTTCTTTCTTTTCTCAGATTGTACGAAGTGAACACGTCTTATCAGATGTTATCCCCTTGCTGAAAAATTTCGATCCTGCTGATCTTCAGCACTTGCCTCAACTTGATGAGGAAGCGCTGTGACCCTCTGTCTGCGAGTACTAGCAGATACTAGCTCTTCAAATTGAAGTTAGAGCTCCTATGTATGGCTCTGTTCATGAAACATTGTGTCCAAATACATACATATGTATATTTATTCACGTTTTCCCTGACAACAGATCTTGATACTACTTCCCGCAATTTGGGCAATCTTGAATCAGTTTCCGGCGGTACATACATAGGCTTCTGCACCGCGGGAAAAAAGCCAGATAATCGAATAGTGTATTAGCAGTGAGGCTGCATTTTGGTTACAACAGTAACTCTGTTTTTCGGTGTTCCCGGAGTGATTTCAGACATCCCTGAATTTTGTAAGCGCATAGCGCCGAAACACCTTGCCCAATGCTGATACAGTCCGAATGCTACAGTGCTACGTGAACAGAATCTATGTACTACCATATACCACCTTTAGTTCAGCTCCGCTGACCTCTTCTGAGTTCTCAAGTATACATGCAAGTGAAAACAGAAAAGAATACGATACATCAAAGGTGGCCCAGTCCACTGGATCATGTATCCATACAGGTTTAGAGTGATATATGTGTGTATCATGATGGCCCGTGCTTTGCAAATTGCGCCACTGATGTATTCACAACCTAATCGGTCATTTACAAAAGGCAATTCATGCTCTGTATCACTATTTTTCGACTAGTCACAACGTGGTGAACTCTACTAATTACTTTCTCCATCTCCCGCTTTGCGGAATGGAGAATATGCAACAGGTTACAGCGGTATTTCAACCTTTAAGAGGTGCACCGTCCTTGACGGCTTGCCAAGAAGCCCTTGAGGTAATATCATTCCACCACCTAGAAAACATTCCTCATTGGATCGGGACCATTCACATCCGACAAGCAACGTACCTTGTAACATTAGGTCCTTTGGTCGTCATGATGTCACTACCACACTTGGCAAGGATGGCGCCGTACGGTAGATGGAACAGGTCAGCAAGTGTAATTTCCTGATAAACATGTTATTAGGCAGCCCGGACGGATAAATTCAGTGGCCGTTTACTCACGTCGCCAGCGAGATATTTCTGCTTGCTTAAAATAGCCTCGTATCCATCTAACTTCGCGCTCAGGGTAGCAATAGCGGCATTAAAAACAGCTTGATCAGTAGTCTCATTCTTCCACCTATGAAAAAGGGAAGTAATGCGAGTAAGTCAAAGGGAGACCGTAACACCAGGGGTTCAATGCTCACTTCTTGATGAATCCTTCATATCCTGCCTTAGAAGCAGAAGGATCAAAGTTTGAAATTTCAATGGACGCTGCTTGTTCAAACAACGCAGTCGCTTTCAGGTCGCCCGGAGATGGAATGAGTTTCGTTCCTTGGTCGGCATATTTTGTGGCGAGATAACGGCAAATAGCTCGAGACTCGAAGAGAATAAAGCCATCATCATCCTGGTATAGATATCAATCAGAACGCGTAGCTTAGTAGAGCCTAGTGTCTAAATCGTCTGATGGGTACTCACAAGGTAAGGGATCTGTCCAAATGGCTGTTTCGCGAGAAAATCTGCTGATTTGTGTTCGCCCTTAGACAAATCGACCGGAATGATCTCGTACGGAATTTTCTTCTCCTGCAGAACAGTAGTGACACGGGCGGTGCAAGTAGAGAAAGGAGATCCGTGGAGCTTCAAGACCATGTTGTGATAAAAAAAGTTGAAAGTATACGGTAGACTGGACCAGAATCGTGTTATTTATGTAGGTTCACAGAATGCCATCGAACATCGATTGAAATTCCGATTTTCCGTTCTGGGCGTTGTCAGATGGGCGTTGTCAGCTTACTAATGCTATGGTAAGCATAGTAAGCATGATTTGTCTTGCTCCTTGTCAACAATTCAACGGCCCGCAGCCTTATGAGAGCTTCCATCGCGACTTACACTAGATTTACATATGGCCTCAGAGTCATCACATTGAATTATGAAACGCCCTGCAAGGCTACCTTAGAAAACTCTTCAAATTCAACCAATACAACTAATAACAGATTACTGTATGGAAGTGGCATTAGATAGCTAGTTGATGATATATCATCTCAACAACCTGAAATGCTACAAAGGTGGCGACCATAGTAATGGCCGTGGCCAGTAAATAGCGCTACACGATTAGATAGGAGCATGAAAAGATACAGATTATGATTGTTACGACAACCGCCCAAACCTATGACGATCCAACCCCCGCCAAAACTTTGAACACCTGATCCTGCCTCTCCCTGAACGCACGCAACTTCGTCATTCCAAGACTCAAACTGTTGATCCGGTTCGTAAATGCGACGGCTTTACCCTCGACACTTCGTCGTCCTTCATCTTCCTCCCTTCTTCGAGCTGAACATCCCACACCTTCTTCTAGCATCCTTCTTACGCGGTCCATCTTAGAGATAGGAATATCCTCGCCGCAAGAAGCATACTCCATGGCAGTCTGATTATCGTCCTCCTCGATCTCCTGAGTTTGTCTTCCTATGGCAGCAAGTTCCATCATGAAAGGCCGCAGCTCCGGAGGACAATCGTCAACAGAAAGAGGAGTCCCAAGTACCCCTACCACCCCGCCTTCAGGAGTCATAGACGTGGTTGCAGCATCTAGAATGGCAAAGGCCACTGATGCGAAATATGCTCTGGGAGGATCACGCTTCAGCAGTGCACGGAGAGAAGGCCATCGTTCGAGTGCATCGCCCAGAGCAGCGTACAACGTCTCGCGAATGAATTCTATCGCCGGGGAATCGGGGGTCAAAATTGTTGGTGATGGGCTACGGGACGGCCACCCGCTACCGCTTGCTGGATTGAACGGAGAAAGATGTGAAGGTGACTGCGTGGGGATATCGTGGCCCGGCCGCTGTGGAGAGGGTGGGGGAAGAGAAGCGATGGCTGAATGAGGAGAAGAGTGTACTGATGAACTTGGCGAAGCGTCGTAAGATGGGGGTGGAATGAAGGATGCCTTCTTTGCACTTGGACTTCCGGGCGCGTTTCCTGAATCCAAAGCAACTTGTAGGTCGTCAGCATAACGGTCTTGGAAGGATCTTCGCTGGCTAATTTCAATAGCAACTGCCTTCAAATCAGCTGCAATACCGTGAATGGCAGGTTCGGGAGGTGATGACAACGGCTCGAGATTACAGATGATGCGCGCTAAATCATGTTGATATTCTGGCGGCAAAGCTTGTATAGTTGGCACAGTGCGGGCCCATACAGTGAGAAATGATGCGAACGCAGCTGGACAATTCTCCGCCGACAACTCCATGGGCTCGGATCCCTTTGTATGTCGTGGGAGTGGCACAGATGGAGGATCTGTCGTACATCGTAAAGCAGCAAAATACAGACATAACGCCGGCCCTGTACAGAATAAATGATGAACAACTAGTGAGAGTTTTTCGACAGAGACTGCATTGATCTCACCAGTGATCATGAGATCTCCTTCTGCGCTGCTCAAGATATTCGCATCCAGCAAACGTTCAATCTTCGCCTGAGTTAGAGAAGATTTGAGATAGCTGTGAAAACTATCTTGAATATATTGCTCTGACAACAGAGTGCCGCTATTGGTTCGAGCATGAGAGGAGGAGGAGGACATGGGAGTCGGTGAATGAGCTGCTTACATCAGGCGGCTGACGTACAGCCACACCAACCGCGGCGATGGGAGTTGCCGAGAATGATCGATACAATGATCTCTTCACTTACTCCATCTTCCTTCAGCTTCCTCCTTGCTCAGAATACTGGATGCTATAGCACGCCCAACATAAGGATTCCTCGGGATTCACGTTGGTATTGAAGCAGATTGAAGCTTGAGCTTGTAGTGTTCAAATACCGGCTATTTCTACGTCGAAGATAGGCAAAATGATTTTCCCCGAGATACTGCTGGAACAGGTCTGGGAAGAATTCCTCATATTTAGTGTCATCTGTTAATACACGTTTTCTAATCTGAGAGAACGTGCCTGCCTGCAAGGATGTGGAGGCAGGTGGAGGAACGTTATACATACGTATATTTACGATGTACCTAAACGATTCATCAGCCCTTGATGTCGTTTCCATCTAAGTACCAAATTCAAAGTTTTTGTCCTCTAACTACCCAGCGAAACAGGAAATCAAATCGGACAAAAAGCCTAGAGGTATTCTAATGTGGTCTATGTACGCCTTAGTAGAGCGCATATTTAGTGGTGCTACAGAATTCACGGATGTAGATATGAGACAAATGCGAGTTCGATGTTATAATACATACTATGCTAGAAATGATGTAAAAAAGTTGAAGGTTTCCAGATCACCGCCTAAATTGGGTTTTATTGTATAATTGGCCAATGAGGCGACTGATTGATATCATTGGTATTGTTCCAAAATTGACTGTCGGCCTGTGGAAAAGGCGCACCGAGGCCTGGCAAGGAATGGGTGGCCAAAGGCAGCGTTACGCCGGTAATTCCGTCATAAATATCTGACATTGGTACGGCGGAGGACATGGGTTGTTGGAACGGTTCAGAGCAGAAGCTCTGAGCAAGAGGGTCAGGGAAAACTTCGCGCGCAGGAAGTAAGAAATACTGTTGCGCTTCGAGCTCTTGTACATGACCGATGTCATATGCTGTCATAGGATTTGAAGGCATATGTGGGTCAAGCGAGAAGCAAGGGAGTTCTTGGAATTCTTGGTTCTCGAAAGACCTGTCGAAATTCGCGTTGGCTGCGGGAAGCAATGCAGAGAAGATTTCCTCGTAAGATAGATTCTCC